>JAZHYW010021862.1:0-10985 GCA_037355805.1 Ixodes ricinus
TATTTTATGGTCTATGAATCCGAGACCTCTACATGACCCAAAGCAACAAGGGTCTCGGTCAAAGAACATAAATTAAAGTGCACTGCTTCTCATCCATAACGTGGCCGCCGCTCGAGTGTCTAACTTTTAAGGCCGAACCGCATGTAACAATTTAGCGAGCGACGACACGAGCGACGGAGATTTCTCACTGTTGCCCGTCGTGTCGCTCGATTTCTGGATTTCTAGAAAAAGTCGCTCATCGTCTTGGTCGCTTGCTCCCGTCGCTTTTATGCGGTTAACTTCGTCGCGTGACTGACCGAGAGACAGCAAACCAGTTCTTTGTCGCTTATGCGGATACGATGAAAATGGTCAAATCGTGCTACAAAATTAACTGGAGAAGTTGTGCACGTTACGATGTAATGCAGTTAGGTAGTAGATGCATGTATCGAACTACACTTTACGGAGTAAGACAAAAAAACGCGGTGAAACGCGGCGAAAAACACGAATACAGCGCATCCGCCAAGGCGCAGAGGGGAGAGTGGAGCGACGAGTTGAATCAACACCACCTAGACTGGCAGGCGTTTGCAATACCTCCTCTCTGCATCGGCATGACGTTAACCGATTTGTCCGGTTATCTCGACATGGCTCGATAAGGCCGTGCCGAGCTGCTGGCAGGTTGTAGCCTTTTTACCCACGCTGTTCGCCCGCAACAAAATTAGTCGTTGAACACGGAGTCGTCAAAGGTAGAAAGCATTTAATATTTACACAGCTTGCGTCCAGATCGTAGTGTGTTTCGTGGTGGTTCGTCGTCATCTTTCCTTTAGGGAGCTCTCGTGCTCAGCAGGATTCTAACTTCTAACACTACACCTAAACCAGGCAAGGAATCGGTGAACAAGTGTGGGCCTTTGAGTAAAACTCTACGAGTTAGGATTACATTGATTTTATAAAGCTAAACAGTAGCATAGTTGTCAAGAAAAGTTACAATACCATCTCCTCATCGTTGGACGTGGCGCCGCGAGCCTTCTAACACCTGGGCCGAAATAAAAATCTATCTATCTATAGACCGTTCCGACTCAAGAATGTAGGGCAAGGGAAAGGAAGGCCTGGGAGGAGGAAGCAGACGGAACGCTGGAGAGAGGAGGATGTTTTCCCCTCCCTCTAAAGTCCCGTCTGCTTCTTCCTCTCCAGCCTTCCTTTCCCTCGCCCTATCTTATTGAGGCGTAACTTACTCTTTCTCTCTATCCGTCCGTCCGTCCGCCCGCCCGCCCATGATGGACGGATGGATGGATGGATGGATGGACGGATGGATGGATGGATGGATGGATGGATGGATGGATGGATGGATGGATGGATGGACGGACGGACGGACGGATGGACGGACGGACGGACGGACGGATGGACGGACGGACGGACGGACACACCAGACAGAGTCCAAAGCGTACCATCATGGTATTCGTCGTGTTTCAGTGCTTGTTCGATCATCGCTGAACCAATCATTAACTAAAAGGGACCAGTGACTTGAGCTTTTGACGCCGGTTGATTAGTCATATTAGCTCGAAACGAAGTACGATCAAGTCTATGGCCCTATACTATTCCTCACTTATGGGCAGTCCTCCACGCTAATATTTTTGGCGACTGGTATTCAGCTGAGGGAATACAATGTGAAAAGCTGTGGTACGTCTTGTTCGTGTTGAGTCACGCTCTGTAAACTTTACAGGATCAAACATTTTTGGAATTATACACAACAAAAATTACACAAGCCTGATCGTCCTGACAAAGACCAGGGAGCAGAGAATGTGTCCAGCACAAACCTCATACACTTATTTTAAACCTAAATTTAAATGTTTCTGGAGACACTTTGCTGAGATTTCGAGCTCGTGGGCTGTCGTCGCCGTTATGGAAAAACCCTTCTCTACCCTCTTGGCGCGAGTAGATGGAAGTCGAGACTTCCCGTCGGCCGTACCACGCGAAGAGAGCGAAGAGGGCAGTCCTGGCGTCCCGCCGAGAATGGTGCGACGAAGCAAGAATCTTTCTGTCATCTGCTTGAAACAGTAGTTTCCAAACTTTCCTCGCGTTATGCGAAATCCCACTTTGGCAGTATCGTTACTAGGCGTAATGCTGGAAGATTTTAAAAACTTCCACCACCCTTACCCACTTACTTCACGAATCACCGAGCACTGGTGGTGTTCGTCAGTGGCATCCACGACGCCAACCACGACGGTTATGAGAATTAACCACGTTCTCCGCCCTCAGGTACGTGACGGCACCATTCCACCCCCATTTTTATTGGTTTATCTTGGTTTTTGTATTTTATCTTTCTTTTATTTTTTGTGTGTTCTAGTTTTTTTTTCAGTTCCATCTCTCCTTCTTTATCCTCCCTTCCCTCTCCCCACCTCTCCCAATCACCCTTCACCTTCCCACGGAGTCCCTCCTTCCCCCTCCATCTGCCGCCGAGCTTTTCTAAACAATGAACTACCCACATACATCTACAGCATTCTGCAACGGCACATGCACAATTGCCCGCTTCTAAAAATTAGGATCCAATGGGTACCAGGACACCAGGGACTGAAATGGAACAGTCGAGCTCGCGAGGTTCCCATCTTTCTCCCCACCCCCTCCCACAGCGTTTTCCCCGCTAAACTTTACGGGGAAGCTGGATTGGTGTAGAGGTCAAGTGAAGTCGTCGCAACGTCAATTTCCCTGCTTAATTTAGCGGGAACTGGATTGTGTAACTGGCCCCCTCCCCAGCTACCTCACCTCCGTCCCTACCTTCCTTCTCCCAAGCCGTTCCCTCACCCTCTTACGGTATCCCTCTTCCCCTCCATCTGCTCCCTTCTCCATCACCCACCCTCTCACTCCCTCCTCTATCACCTTCCCTCCTCCTCATCCATCGCTAACCATACTACAGTTCTTTCCTGCTAAAAACTACAGCGAAGCTGGACTGGTGTAGGGGTCACGTGACTTAGTCGCGAAATGAATTTGCCAGCTAAGTTCAGCGGAACTGAATACCTCCCTCCTCGTTCCATCTCCTGATCCGTTCCCTCATCTTCCTACGGTTCGCATCTTCCCCTGCACGTAAAGTTGCTAGCCATAGTCTCGGCCATAACCGAGTTCATCAGACACGAGGAGGAAGAAGCTACAGTGACAACGGATAAGCAACGTGCCTGCCGAGCTTTTCTAAACAATGAACTACCCACATACATCTACAGAAACGAGCGTCACAAACGAGCGCAGCTCGTTTTTGTCGCTCGTTTCTGACGGTCCTCTATGGTGGCCCTTCACGACAATCTTTTCGTAGACAACAACCCACAAAACACAACCTGTTTAAAAAAATATTCGCCTGGCTTCAGACGTTTCGTCAAACGCAATGAGGGGGCGATATCGCACTTGGTGGAGTTTTTGACGAGCAGTACGTTCTATCGGAATCATGCGAGGTATCGTTGCGCCATGAGTCAGACCAACACGAGCAAAATAAATGTCTTTGGTGGGTTCACATATGAAGCTATCGATCTAAAAATTTGAAACAATTGGGCGGTGTCCGTCTCTGAAACCTCTTATCAATTCGCTACATCCCGTACGTTGCAACACATATTGAAGGATTATGCAGCGATGAAGAATTCCCCGCTAATCGTCGGCTTTGATGAAAAGTGACCAAGTCAGTTTGAAAGGCATAACCTCAAAAGAACGTTGAATGTTATTCAAAACTTGCTCGCGTTATTTATTAAGGTGCAACCCACCGTGTAGGACGTTTTGGTGTTTTTTGACGGCTTATAACTTTCTTTCTATTTATCTAGCGATCATAAAGTAAATGTCAAAATAAAGCGCTGCTTTTCAACAATATTTTAATGTCTCGATATTACGGTTATTTTTAGTTGTTATTTAATTATTCAGCTTTTAATAGACCACAGTTTCTAATATTGAAAAAATTATTTCTCGAGTTGTAACGTCCCATCGTCCACGATATTTACGTGAGCGTTCGGTTGAATGTAATAAATTAAAAAAGTAAGCAACAAACTGTACAGATAATGTATATTTTAAAATAAAAAATAAAGTTTAAAATGGTATTATTTTATGGCGCTATAAAAACTGAATCCACGTCAGCTAATCAAAATAACGAGACATTAAATTATGAAGCATCCTTCGATATTACATTTTACAGAACTTCCATATTGATATATTACACGCTAAGAATGTTTTAAGACCTCAAACTTTTCCCATTCAGTTACGGCGAGTTGTATTTTCTTAACATAAAATACAGGTGGCGACACGTGTTCAAGAACAGCTTGCTGTGCATTTTCCGTCGTGTGCCGCTTGGAACGCCAAGTGAAAGACAGAAAAAGCGCCAGATGTCAGGGTGTCTGATGCCTGATGCCCGCAGTGAGCGAGCCAGAGATGTCAGAACAACAGGCGTGAGGCTGCGGGTGCACCACAGCTACTTTTGCGCGTTCTACTGTGCGTCGGTACACATGCCCGACGCGATCCAAATGAAATGGGCGCCATGAAGTGCGTTCTGCCATTTCAGATTCCGCCACGTATGCGAAAACATCTTAATGTTTCCAGCACTTGCAAAAATTATTTTCGCAATCAAACTATGCTTGTCGGAATGGTTTGACTATATTTTGTTTCAAAACCGCCTCGGTGGCTCTTAAGTGGCAATACATTTAAAACAAAGCACAAAACATTAAATCCTCTCGGTGTCTCTGAGCCACCGTGCTTTGAGCCAACGCGCTGGCCCATGAGTCCATATTTGTCGGGTTTAAATATCGGCCGAGGTGCCCGCAATCCGACGGAGGCCAATCTGAGATTTCGGTTGCAAGTCAAATGATCTCCAGTTAATTAAAATAAACCCGGAATTCTTTTTTTAATTTTTATTGGGGCGTGTTAAGTGATTTTTGTTGGTTTGACTTCTGAAACCCTAAGATCTGAATATTTGCTTTGCTTTGCCTTAGTTCGGAGCGCAGCCAACGCTACGGGCTGATGAAGCCTCTGAAGCAGCGCCAAGAGCGCGAGGTTAAGCTGTTCGTTCTCTTTCTGTGCCTATGCGGTCAAGCAACCAGAGGGAAATATAGCGCGATTAGCGCTTTTGTATAGCGCCTTGTTAGCGCTTCAGTAGCGCCTTGTTAGCGCTTCAGTAGCGCCTTGTTAGCGCTTCAGTAGCGCCTTGTCAGCGTTTCTTGTACGGCGGTTATTGCTGCGGATTAGCGCGTGCACTGCGGTTCCGGTTCCTGTGGTTGGGTGTGCATCAACAGTACCATGGCGGACATGTGGGACGCTGAAATAGAAAGGCGACAAATGCTCTTACATACGCAATTAGTGCATATGTACTATGGACGACTTAACGCCCAAAAGAGCATTCTGGGTGCGCGAAATTTTTCGCCACCGAGATATCGACGGGTATCCGGCGAACCTTGTTCCCAGGATGAGGGACCGAGACACAGAGCTCTTTCGAAGGCGGTTATTTTTTAACTGCGTGTTAAATAATAATACAGGCCCGCTATCGCAGGCTGTCTACATTCAGATAGGGAGGTTTGAATCGCTCGCACAATGGAGGAACGACTGACACCGTGAACCATGTGAATCTAAGAATTCAACGGTGAAGTGGAATTATGCTCGGGAACAACTTTCTGTGCCATATTTGACGATATGTAGGAGTGTGCGTGCACATTGTTTAGTAGCCGCTGTTTTTTAACGTTTGTTTTGTTTTGTTTTAACAGTCTGGTTGGGAGAGGCGTGTCAAGAAATAAATTTACGCGGACAAAATATTTTTAGAGCAATAATGACGGCGAGAGATTTATTTGAAATTCTGAGCGCAAAATTTATAAGGTCACGGGTCACACTGGAATGAATATCTCGGGCATTCGCTCTTTCCACCTCAACGTGAAGGCGAAGCTGATCCACCTCTTCTCCACGCGCCCGAAATGCCGAGAGATAACAAGTGGAAAGGAAGTGACTGCCGACTAAATCGCGTCGTCAAAATTGCTCTAAAAAAATTAAATTTTTTTCGCGTAAATTATATTTTTAAAACGCGTGCCCCTACAATGTTAAAAATAACAACAACAAAAAAGCTTTTTTAGGGGCTTTTTAATTGCGTAGTTACATGTGACAGGGCACGCCATTGCGCAGGGCATTTGCAGCTACCAACTGAGGCCATACTTGCGAGTGGGGTATATCCGGTATTCTAACCCAGCGGGAAGATGGGAAGGTAGGGGAGGGGGGTGTCGGGCTCAAGGTACAGAACTTTGTCGTTTTTAGTACGCGCTGGCAGATAGTACGCATGCGCCCGCTACTGGCAGGGCGCATGCGCAAACGTTCCACTTCACGCGAATCTGGTTTCTGCGCACGCGCAACGCCCACACCTCGTGTGGACTAGAGTCACTAAATAAGCTACGCTTCCAGAGTACTGCACCTTTCTTTGGCATTTTGCCGACAATACAGTCGCTCTATTAAACAATATTCTGGTTCGCTGCGGCATCATTGGACAGCGGCAGTCACGTGAGCCGCTATCATCATTTTCGCGTTTTTTCAACACCACCATCTTGGGTCCAGCGATCCTCTGCCTGCTGCTGTTCGCTGTTTACTGCGCGCGCACGCTGGAGTTTGGTCGCTCAGCGCGCGTTTTCCGTGTTACGTCGAGATACGAACAACACGAATTTGATCAACACCACCTAGACTGACTAAGGCCTCTCCGCTTCTTTGATGACGTCACGCCATATGTCCGTCTGCGCCGGACTCATGCCAGTTCGGCAATGGCTGCGGTGGTGACGGCGGCTTGTGCTTCGTCCAATAGACCTATTGCTGTCTTACCCAAGCATCAAAGAGAATGCAGGGATTGGTGTTCCACGCGCCGCACGTGCTGGCCTCAGCAGTAGTAACGTTTCCAAAGCAAAACCTAAAACAAATGGCATCTTGCACGCGCGTTCGTCAATGCTTTCTTTGGTTATTTACTTGAATCTTTTATACAGGAAAGGCGTGCGTGTGGCGCGTGGAACACCAATCCCTGCATTCTCCTTGATGCTTGGGTAAGACAGCAAATGGTCTATTTGTTTCCGTTTTAGACTGCTTCTGACCGTACCAGGAATGATCCGTGTGTGGTTGTGTGTGCTGTTATGTGTGTGAGAAGCAAGCCTCTGGATATTTGCAGAACGAGAAGTTGGTGATCAGGACGATCAGGATTCAAGATGACTTGGAAACTAGCCCATTGTTAGGCCTCATTGCGCTGGGTGTTTTACTGGATCTAGGTTTGTCATTTGCCTTGCTCATAATTTTATCTGGCGTAATTTTGTGATTCACAACATGCCTACGTGCTGTGACGAGCCTTTTCGTGCGTAGGTAACCTTTGACGACTTTGGAACAACTCGGCGCAGCCTTGTAAACACTTCGTACTTGAGAGGTTCAAACTACAGGGTGAAACAAGGAGACGGCAGGCTCTTTAAATCTACCGGAAAATTCGGTTTCTTAACCTATCGCGCTACGACTTTGTGCAGCGTTGCCCACAGATGGTGCATTTTTTTTGTGTAAAATTTGCAAAGAACGAACTTACCTGAGGAAAAACTAAAGAAAGAAAAAGGCTTAGCTCCTATACACCTTTCCAATGAACACTCGACCCCAGGGGTAGCAAACCGTTTTCGTGCCCAGTCACTGGGTTTGAGGCTAGACTCCTCACCGGCGTCCCTGCTTACCCTAACCGAGGGGACTGTGATTTCGATAGGCGCAGCCTGCGCAGTCGCAGTTTCAAACAATGCTGGCGGCTAATTTCTCGTCTTTTCCCGCTGTATTTTGTGTTTCATGGTGCATGTATTTTCCCGAGGTCATTGAAAAAGCATTGTACCACATTTTAAAGAAGAAAAAAAAGCAATAAAAAATCTATAAACTATTTTTGTTGGGTACGCGCGCGACAGAACGAATGCGAGTTGAATGCTATAAGTTCAGTTTTGACAGCTCCGCGCGATTCGCATAATGACAAACGACAAAGCGCTTAGCTGTCAAAAATAAATTATAACAGAAGAGAGCCGAAAGGCATGCATTTGTCATGCTCACAAATAACGTGTTTACCGATGAACAGGACACGGACATACAATTTAGAAAGTGTTAACATTCGGACAATATATTGTACGTACCACACGATGCAGCGTTATCCGAAAAGAATTTATTTGAGAAAGATCTCAAATAACACAGTCACTGAGTCGACGACAGCCACATCTTGACGATCGGACGGAATCCAAGATGACTTCGTTTTGGGGCACGTTTCGTGGAGAGCTTCCTTTTTTCACAACAGCACCAAGTCAAAGGAACGAACGCGACTGACCCGTTTCCCACCCCAACCCGGACAACTATTTTTGGAGATGACTGAGGATTCTACGCGGATTATCTCTGGGAGGGGGAGAACAATTTTCGCAAAATCGCGTCGAGGGTCGTTCAACGTCCTTCACCTTCTTCGTTTCCCGTGAATGTCAAGCAGAAAAGCTTGAATGGCAGGCACTTACCAGCCTTTTTTCGCACAATGGAAGATAACACAGAAAGGGTACGCAGCACGCATAAAAAAATTAAGTGGAAACTTTCAAGAGGGGCAAGAAAACGTCGAATGCAAAACCGCAAAAACACAGGTAGAGAACCGCGCTGAGCGGGTCTTCACAGCTCAAGAGAGTGGCAGAAAATTTCTAGCTGATAGAGGGCGCGCGAGTCGCACCAGCCCCATCAGCATCAGCAACATGGCGGCGGCCTAGGAGCGGTTTTTGGAAAGGTGTATAGAAACGCAGCGACGCCACCGGTCTGCAAACAACACGGCGCCGTTTCGCACGGGAGACAAGAGATGGCGCAAGCGGTCGCGACGCCAACTGCCGCCAACGAACGAGCAGACGACGCGGAGAGCCGGCGGTGTTGCAGCAGACAAGAAACTGCAGTTCCTTGTTGTTACCGCGTTTGTTTTTGTTTCTGCGACTGTCGCCGCCTGCGGAACGCGAGCCGCTTTTGAGTCGAAAGGATCGTCTGCTAAAGTGCCGGCTCTCGGCGCCGTATGCTCGTTCGTTGGCGGCGCTCGTTGCGCCATCTCTTGTCTCCCGTGCGAAACGGCGCTGTGTTGTTTGCAGACCGGTGGCGTCGCTGCGTTTCCATAGGAGCTAAGCCTTTTTCTTTCTTTACTTTTTCCTCAGGTAAATACGTTCTTTGCAAATTTTACAAAAAAATGCACCATCTGTGGGCAACGCTGCACAAAGTCGTAGCGCGATAGGTTAAAGGGATTGTCCGGTCAAATTTTGTATTCGAGAAAACAATTGAATATCATTGTTATTGCCTCGAGACCCATCGTACGTGCAATATCCGAATTTTATATGCCCCTCTGCATGAGTAATTGAATTTATACTGCTTCAATCGCACTCTAGCGTAAACGCTGCTTTCGGTGGCAACATTGGAGCTCTGACGTCACACAACACAAAGCGTGCATTCTGTCTTCTGTCGTTTACCTGCGAGTGAACGCCTCAGCGTGCTTCGTTTTTGTTGTTGTGCTCGACTTGTTTCGTGGTTGGGTGAGATTTTTGTTGTGCGGTTGGGTGCCACAACCACCGGGCAGCACATGCGAGCCAAGACATGACGTTCCGCACTTTTCCGCGAGACGTGCAGTGACGAGCAAAATGGACCGTCACCGTGCGTAGAGACTGGAGTTCCCGTCGAGATCGAGATCCCGCTTATGCGGCAATCATCTCACAGAAGAGAGCTACGAGCTGAGCTCTAAGCGGACAGAAGGCTCGTAAGCTGAGGTGTGATGCTGTGCCAACGATATTAAACTACGTCCATCCACTCCTCGCCAAAATCGAATCTATCAATTTGATTATGTAGCGAAACCGAAACCAACAGCTAGACCACCTGGAAATGATACCAGAAGTCGTATTTAGCACGCGTGCAGCCAAATTCTGTTTGACCCGCATGTGAAAATAGAGCGTGGCTACGATTCACCAAGCTCGTCCAAGTCAAGTGACGACATGCATTTGATCGATTCGCCTTCGACCCGCGGACATCGCCTCTGAGGGAACGACCCGCAGCCTCATCACCGATCCAGTTGATCCGCAGAAATGCGTACCCAGATGCCGCTTCAGAGGCGAAATCTGCATCCTTTGCTTTGCAAGCGCTCCTATACTTTGTCTCATCCTACGATGGACTAAAGGCCAAAGCCACGGGCCGCCAGGTCCAATCACGTTCCACGCTACACTATGACATGCCTAGCATTGACTAGGGGTAGACTAATAACGCTTCGAACCCAAAAACGCTGCATCATTTCTATAGCTTCGACACTGCAAACAGCCTTTTTTTTTTGCAATGTAAAATTGTTGAGTCACTCAGTGCTATTTCGATTCGAACCACTGTCCGCCAATCGCCATCAGTGATCCGAGACGCGGGCACTGATACGTGCATCAAAGCGCAATACGCAATTTGTAAGTGGCTCGTGATTGGATCTGGCGGTCCGTAGCTTTTGCCCTTAGTCCATCGTAGGGTGAGACGAAGATATAGTTCGATCGGCGGCCGTCGCAGTTGTGTTTGTGCGAAACGGCATACGTTTGTTCGAAGCTTATGGCTGTTTTCGAGTAATATATCCTGCTAAAAGGCGTGACTTTTTTTGTACACGCTTGGGAACTGCATTAAAAGCCGTATTTCAGTAGGGCACAGCCTAGAAGACTATATAATTCTAAACAAAACACAAGACATCCTTCGACCAACGCTTGTTATCCCGACCATTCGACTCACTTTTGCGTTCTGTGACGTCACGCAGCAGCTACGGATGTCAGCCATTGACACTGGCGAAATTCGGGGTACAGTTTCGTACGTACGCTCTTGAAAGGTTTAATTAATACGGGAGATCATATATCAAAATAAAAATGACGTTTGTCTACATGAAGGCTCCCTCGACGTAACGAGCGCAAAACCTTAAGTACTTCCGGTTTCGACCGGACAATCCCTTTAAGAAACCGAATTTTCCGGTCGATTTAAAGAGCCTGCCGTCTCCTTGTTTCACCCTG
>JAZHYW010021863.1:0-113164 GCA_037355805.1 Ixodes ricinus
TTTCCAGAAACGAAAATGAAGCAGAGCTGTTCTCGCAAAGGGGCCATGAAATAAATTTTGGGCTGGGATAAATGAATTTAGATTGGGATTTTACAAACAGCCTGTCGATTAATTTGTCGAAAATTTGAAAACACAGCGGACTACTTCGTGCCTCCTTTCCCTTGAAGGTTAGCTCTCCGCCTTTTCACTGTTAAACTTCCGCGGGACCCAAAGCACGTCATCAGGCCCCAGCTTATGGATTGGACACGAGCACTGCGTCATTATACTATTCTGTTCACACCTAAGCTGACAATGCGGAACGCACTTGCCGGACCAGTCAGTCAGCCGCCTCCTTTCATACCCATGACTCCATTTTCTGCGCGTGGGTATGCGCGAGTGAGCGTGATCGCGTGGCAAAAAAATAGAAGTGTGATCTGGCCCAACGAGCACGTAGCTTGCACAGCACTGGCAGCTCAAGGGTGAACGGAGTTATTTGTTGCGAGCAGTACAACGGAGGCCACGACCGGGAGTGGGGGAAGGGAACTTTTGTCCAAATCATTGTCTCAAGAACCGCAGTAAAACAAGTCCGCTCCTCGCGGAGCATCACTGATTTCCCCTTTATGTTGATAACTAAAATATATGTAGGTGAATTTTAGATTATGTTTATATGTTATCTTATCAAGAGGTGCACGTTCGAAACGTCAAAAGCATCGCTTTTTCCTCCGACAACCAAGTATCATAAGAACTACTTCGAGCCGCGTATGAACACAAGCGCAAAACTTGCTTCTTTCTTGAGGTGAAAACGGGTAGGGGAGAATAGCGACCTGCTCGTACAAAAAGAAGTGTCCGAGCGAGAGGGGAGTTCCTCCTTTCCCTTCTTTGGTAACGCTGCGAGATTTGTGAGTTGACGAGGAAAGCCAAGAAGAAAGAAGTTGAAAAATCGTTTTATCACTATCTCGAAGAGTGCACCCCTCTTTTCCATCCAGCACAGACGGGCTTTTGGACCAATATGGGGACACATTACAGCCTGTTCCTTCTACGTAGGGTGCTCTGCAAACACAGAAGACTGCAGCCACATATCCTGGTGGCTGTCGACTTAAGGAAAGCTTTTGGACAGAGTCGCCCACGAGGCCATACTCGACAGCCTCCGGGAAGAATATCCAGGAGGACGTATGCTCAACTTCGTTAAGGGCTTCCTTCATCAACGCACATTTGAGATTCAGACAGGAACGTCGAACCCCCGCATATACAGCAATGAAGTAGGGGTACCTCAAGGCTCAATAATCTCACCGATGCTCTTTAACATTGTTAAAAGATCCATAGCGATGGTCCTCAAAAGGAATCTCCTATACACTTTACGTTCTATGCGGACCATATCACGCTGTGGTCAGAGAGTGGTGATTTTGAAAGTACAGCGCGGGCCTGTGATGAGCTCCAGAACGTGCTCCTCATCATTGAGAAAGCTATAGACCCAACCAACAAGTATACAAATATCTCCAGAGAAAACACAATTTCTCCTCATCGGAGGTTCTCCCGCCCAAACGAGCCAAGGTGTCACTCACGTTGCAAGACAAGACACTCTCCCAACCTAATGAAGGCTGGATTCGCATACTCGGGGTGCCCATCAGTACCAAAGGAGGAGCAGAAATATGCCTCAAGCAACTCACCCCGACATGGAAAAAGCTCCTGCATCTAATTAGGAGCATATCTAACAAGTTTGGAGGAGCAACGCAGGGCATTACCCGTGTGCTCGTGCAAGCCGTCCTGATCTCACGCGCGTGCTACGGGGATATTCACTACCAGCTCACTCGAGTACAACTACAGAAACTTGAGAGCCTCTATAGAAAAACCCTGCGGGTCATTACAGGCCTCCCACATCACACGCGCACGGAAGAACTCTACAGGTACTGTCAACTCCCAGCACTACAGGACGTCAACCAGAGCGACCAATGATCAGGCACGACGGCTCCACACCCCACAAGGTCAACGTCTCCTGGAATATGATGACCGTACGTTCCACGCTACAACATTCGACCCCATGGTACCCCCGTCGGAAGACATACTCGTCAGGACAGACCACTACAAAGCCTGTAAACGTGAAAGTAACCACCACTGAACACACTCACCAAAGGAACATGCACGCACAAGCAGCCCCTCCCACGTGCCCAGAGGACAGGTAGATCTACGTGGACAGAGCAAGACAGGATGGCGGCAACCTCCTGGCCATAGCTGCCACGGACACTGTTCGGCATGACACGCACCCAGTGCCTCTCCACAAGGGGACAAAATTTCTCCGAGGGAGGTAGAGTTGCAGGCCATCCTTCTGGGAATAAGGACACTGATGAAACCAACACCCTACGCGGTGACCAAAGCAACCATTCTCACGGACAGCTTAGAGGCTGTCAAAGTACTACGAGGTTCCGCACGGCGGAACTCTACTCCTACTACTACATCAAGGAACTCTGCAAAAAAATCCATAGGAGCTACAATATCGTGGTCCAAGTGCAGTGGATACCCGGCCATAGCAGGAACGCGGGCAACAAGGAGGCACGCAGACTCGCGAGGGAGACTCTTTAATCACACCTCGGAGTCGGGAACGCCCACCCTCCAATACAACTTAAGCCGCCTCCAGAAGAGCAACGAACGGGAATAAGATACGAAAACAAGAAGGAACTACGAAACATCATTCCCGCACTACAACGCCCCATACCCCGGAACATTCTTAGAGGGGCACAAGACCTCCTTACCAAAGCCCTCTCCGGATTCGCCCTTACTGAAGACATCGTCACAAGATGGGAATACTATAAGCAACACAAAATCACGCAGATACCCTCGGCTCTGCTACTTTAATAATAATAATAATAATAATAACTTTATTTCCATTTAAAGAAATGGTGGAGCACAAGGGAAAAAGCTTCAGCAAGAAGCTTGACTGGCCCTCAGCCCCATCGGCAGCCATTGAACAAACACTTTTCGTGCAATGAAAAAAACAAAAAAACAAACAAAAAAAAACAATTATGTACAGAAATTTATACATTATCAAATGGGATAACAGAAACAAGACACAGAAAGCTTAAATATGCAAAAATATGTTACGCAACTCTTTAGGAGATATTGTTTCTATATTTCTATTTTCTTCCTCAAAGTTGTTTAGAAGCTTTGGAATTAAATACCGAAGCATTTGCTGCCCATAATTTGACCTGCATGTGGGAACCTTCCAATATTCATTATAGCGGGTCAAGTAAACCGTATTTTTGTTTTCTAATCTAACTATCTCGTTTAAAACAACACTTTCTTTTTTTATTTCATTCTTAATGGTGAGTAGAAGTCTATATTCAGATAGCTTATGAATTTTTAATATTTGCAGATTACTAAACATATTCTCACTTTGTATGCGGTGTCGACAGGAACCGCCAACGGTCATTCATCTACTATGAAGTCCTGCCCGGCTCTAGCAGTCATTCGCGACAAGCACAAGCCACCAGGAGTCCAGACACTCCACGAATGGATATATCCCAATGACCACGCCAACGGAACGCTGCTTGCATTGTGGAACTTTGCCAAGGAGGCCCACCTTGTCAGCAGGACATGAAGTGCAGACTGCCCCACCGTCCTTCCCCTCTCCCCATACCGGCCACAGAGCCATCCTGATGCTATAAATTTATTCATTCATTCATTCATGGCTCCTTGAAAAAACACTTAACTGAAAAAGAATAATAAAAAAATTAAAGTGCTTATGGTGAGACACGTAACTTAATTGGAATAAATTCCATGAAAGAATGGGCGGGGTCTGACCCCCGCCCATTAGGGAGAGGAACGTAGCTAGCTGCGCTCCGTTTCTCAGCTCTTATTGGTTGGAGAGATGATTGACGTGTGGAGTGGCTGTTGTAAAATTGTTTCTGCGTGCAGTGGTAATTAATCTTTTATTCGAAATACTTGTTGTAATTGAGAAACAAACGATATAGTAGATAGAGTCGTTATTGTTTAAAAAAATAATCCGAGATTGCCTTTTCTGTTTCGGTTTCAAACGACAACAAACATGACTGCCGTCAGAGGTTGCTGACGAGGTTGCAAGACCGAAAGAAGCAAAGGTTTATATCACAAAAGGTGAGTTAGAAGATTGGCGAAGGTCTAGTAAAGCGTTATAAAACAAACAAACAAAAAATTAATGGGGTAGTTGATTTAACGAAAGACATAATTTATAGCATAATCTAAACGGGCGTCGTGTAAATGTTTATAGGCTAGATGGCGCAAACTACCGCTCCATAAAAATTCAAAAAAATTACACCATTTTTTGGAGGGGAACCATGGGGTGATGCGGAGCATCGCGGATCGTAATTAATTTGTTCCCTTCTTGACTGATTTCTTTTGGCCGGCCGGATTTGGGCTGCGGCGGACGCGAGCGCGTCGAGAAACGCTAGCAGCCGACAGCCGCAGAGTTGCGGGGAAAGCCCACCCCACTGGAAAGCCCTGGCGTGGCGCTGCGACCCGCGCGCCCAAAACTATCCTCCTTTCACTCCTCCGGGGGAACGCGCGCAGCGCGCTACTGCTGCTTATATTCACACTTGAAGGAGAGGAGACTAGAGGAGGAGAGTTGCGCATGCGCGCGCGGTTTGAGTAGAAGCGAACGCACGCGAAGTGCACGCAGCTGGTAGAGAGAGAGAGCGGAGAGAGTAACGCGCAGCTGTTGAAGAGAGGGAAGGAGGAGAGTTGCGCATGCGTAGTGTGAGTGCGGACGACGCCGACGCCGACGCCGCGGGACATGGACCCGAGCAAGAGATGCTCCGCATCTACACAGGGAAACAGCGTTCATCCATTCATCTATCCTACGATAGAAGGCACGCGCTTGCCGGAAAAGTCCAGGGCCCGTTTGCTCGAAGCGATAACCGCGGCTAAAGTTAGCCGCAGTACCTAGGAGAGGGATTTTAAAATCATGTGACTGGCTCGGTAGGGATGCGGGGAAAGATGGCGGTGCCCCGGTGAGTGAGCGCCGTTCGCTTTGGTACTAATATGTCGTTGTAGCTGCAATATCGGGCGCGTTAGTCAGCAACGAATGGTGCAGGAGGCTTTCGCTTTGCCTTACCTCACTTAAATCGCAAAGCATGAGCAATGACCTCGCCGCAATTTTTAGATAATCTTTCGATTCTGGCCATACCTAAGCCTAAATGAACGCGATAATTGTTGGCATGGCAACGTCTTTGGAAAGCGGATTGCCTCGACTCAATCGGCCTGGTATTGATAGCACACAAAAGCAGACAGCGTCCCAAGACTTTTTCTAAATTACCCAAGCATCGAGGAGAACGCTGGAAGTGTAATTCTACGGTCCGCGCGCGCTGGCCTTCCTCTTATAAAAGATTTGAAGTAAATAATCATAATAAGGCTTTGACGAACGTGCGTGCAAGGCAAAATTTGTTTTAGACTTTTTGCTTTAGAACAATTACTATACTGCAGACGCCAGCACGTGCAACGCGTGTAACTACACTCGTAGCATGCACCTCGGTGCTTGGGAAATTTAGAAAAAGGTCTATTGGGACGCTGTCTGCTTTTGTGTGCCATCAATACCTGGCCGATTGAGTCAAGGCAATCCACTTTCCAAAGACGTTGCCATGCCGACAATTATCGCGTTCATTTAGGCTTAGGAATGGCCAGAATTGAAAGACTATCTAAAAAATGCGGCGAGGTCATTGCTCATGCTTTGCGATTTAAGTGAGGTAAGGCAAAGCGAAAGCCTCCTGCACCATTCGTTGCTGACTAACGCGCCCGATATTGCAGCTACAACGACATATTAGTTTTAGCGCGAGCGGCGCTCACTCACCGGGGCACCGCCATGTTTCCCCGCATCCCTACCAAGCCAGTCACGTGATTTCAAAATCCCTCTCCTAGGTACTGCGGCTAACTTTAGCCGCGGTTAGCGCTTCGAGCAAACGGGCGTCGTTTTCAAAATGGCTCGCATGAAAAAAAGGTTGTCTTCACGACGCATAGCAAAAGAACATCGTTTGGCTAGTGCAGAAGGGAAAATTAGGTTCGATCTGCTACAATAAGTGAGGGAACCAGGTTCGTCTCACTTAAATCTGCGGAATAGGAATCATAAATAAAAACCTGCAGAAAAAAAAGCGGTAACAGCCTTTTTTTGTTTTGTGGTGTTGTGACACACGTGTCTTATCTAACCCCTTCAAAAGTGTACCATGTTGCAACAACCCGAGAATGGAGTATAAAATAGAAACTTAAACATAGGATAAATCTTTCGAAGTCTCTAGCGTTACGTCCGACGTAACCCAAGTTACGTCCAAATCTCCGCCTTCCCAAGGTTCACGGGGGAGAGAGAGAGGAGGGCGGGGGGGGGGGAGGGGTTAGGTATACGCGTTTCAGTGCTCCGTCCGGACGTAACGCTAGCCACAGCGTAAATCTTTTAGCGGCGTTTGAGACGTTCTATTCTGCCCTGTTTTCTGTCCCTTCTACGTTTAAGTTTCTATTTCATATCTTAGTCTCGGATTAATTAAGTTGCACCAGCTCGCCTGTGCTCTAACCGTTTTTAGAGCGCAGCGCTTAGGCGCCCGTTTCCTGCTTGAGCGGCGTCGCCCTCGCCGTCGGCGTAACCGCGCGGTGCATGATGGGTAAATTTCCCCGCTCCTTGAGGTCACGTGACCCCCAGGCCACGTGACCCCCCCCCCCGTGCCTTCCCCTCCTCCTCAAGAGCTGCGCTCTAATTCGGCGTTACAAGGAGTTGTAGACGGCTTTCATTTTTTTTATTTTAGTGCCCGTTCAATTGATGCGAATTGCTTGTTGCTCTAGATAAAAGGAGGCTTTCTTCGTCTCGTTACTTGTTTTCTTTACCGTTTCTTTTTTTGCCATATAAACCTTTTTTTTAAATTTTAAGAACAGATTGCGTAATTTTTCACTCCAACTAGCTGACTGATTCTGCGATTTCGTGTTCGATTTTTTCTGGTTCTAAGGAACGCATTAAAAAGTTTTGTTTATTCGCGGAAACGCGTGGAATGTTTTTCGTCTCAGAACTCGTTGTTGTTTTTACCCTTTTATTTCTTTCTATATGAGTACCCTCAGGGCCCAAATTAAGGCGTTACGAAAGAAAATATCAAAACAACACAGAAAAAACCAAAAGCACCGAACGGCTTTCCACGAGTGAACAGATTGCGAAATTGTTTCGTCGTCTGCTAACGAGATTAAGATGACCCGTTCCTGAAGTTGTCCTAAGTGACAGGCTAAATGAGAAAAGGCGCGAACGAGACGTGTCTTTTTTATTTTTAGTTTGAAACCTAGTTTAGAACGCACAACAAGATTAAATCGAGCATTTTAACAACAAAGATATATATAAGACGTTACATTACGGTTAAAAGGAACTTCGTTCCGAATTGTGCGGAGCAGACGGCGCGGCTTACACTGCCTGCTGAGTTTTCATTTTAGCCTAAAACGTTGTAAAAAGAATTGCACGAACGTCGTCTGAGGCAGAGTCGAACAACCTAGAGCTAGGAGCTTGGGGTCATAGTGCAAGATTGCGTTACTTGAGAATAATACATTTCTTTGCCTATTGTATTTTGTTTGTATCAAACCTCAATTAAGCTATAAAAAACTATTTTTTCTTAGTTCATAAATAAACTACACGAACGCTAAATCCGAGGTCACACTGCCCATACATCATCCAGTAGAAAGTGTGCAAACACGAGTCACGACAATGTCCGTGGTTCGAATGCCGCGTGCCTAGTTTTCTCCTTGAACTCATTGCCATGCGGCATTCGAACCAGGGATCTCGCCGGGACTCGCATTCGAATCTGTATGCAGACTGTATTTTGTGTGATGCATAAGCGGTGTGACACTGCATAAAGACT
This sequence comes from Ixodes ricinus, assembly GCA_037355805.1. Lineage (NCBI taxonomy): Eukaryota > Metazoa > Arthropoda > Arachnida > Ixodida > Ixodidae > Ixodes > Ixodes ricinus. Next base: position 7,824 of record JAZHYW010021863.1, read on the forward strand.
CAGTGTGGCAAAAGATTAGAAACTAACGTTATGTAACGTTTGTGATGCGACTTTAGAGCGGAGCACGTGAATACATGGAGAACATTTGATGCCGGAAGCATGCAACGTTTCTTCATTGAGAAGTTTGAAAAAGCGACAAAGTTTTGAATCGAGCTGCATTAATTTCTGAAATTTGACGCTGAACATTTCTACACACATAATCGTATGAAAAATTTAGAGGGTGGTTCACGAAAAGTGGACAAATTCGATAACGCAAAATACTGCGCGTCGCAAAAAAAAAAGGCTTGTTTTGTTTTGGGTTAGGGGCTTATTCAGGAAAATCATTAAAGTTTGGGATAATTAAGTTGGTAAATCTTTTTGTGTAATTAACTTTTTAATATTGTGTTTAAGGGAATGGTTTCAATCAGAAAATTGCTCAGCATCATCAAAAAACACTAAATCAACAAATTGCACTAGATAGAAGGCACGCGCAGCATTTTACGGCTTTCTGAAAAATTGCACAAATTCGACGAGTTTTTAAGTTTCGGTTTGCAATCGGAGCGCTTCTGGATGAATGGATGGATGAATACGGCTGAGCCCTTTGGATCGGGCGGTACCTTACGCCACCTAGCCAATTTGTCTTACCATTTAAGCTTAGAATATTTAAATGTGAAAACTATATACACTCCGCACTGAACAGAAAGTGAGGCTATAAAACCCCCTTGCCATCAGTTAATAAGAAAATACCTAGTTTTCTCGTGCTTTCTGCCACCATTCACTTAATCTTTGCTTGGTAATCTCCACTGTCTTGTAATCCACTTTTCCTTCGCTGTCTCTAAAACCCGATGACTTTATTAAATCTATGTTGTCTTCGGTAGGCATAGGGTGAAGCCCTTTACAGTAGAGTATCAAGTGCTCAGCCGTCTCGTCCACCTCTCCACAAGCAGCGCACACTGTATTCATTTCCTGGTACTTCGCTCTGTATGTTCTGGTTCGCAAAACACCTGTTCTTGCCTCAAACAACAATGAGCTTCCCCTAGAATTATCATAAATGCTTTCTTTGGCAATAACTGTTTTGTTTAATCTATAGCTTTCCAGAGCCCTCTTTGTCTGCATTCCCTCTAGCCACCGATCTCTTTCTGTGGCCTTAACTTTCTTCTTAACGGAGACCTGCTCTTCCGTAACCCCACTATAGCCTAAAAACTTTCTTCTTAATTTCCTAGTGCGCTGTCTCCACTTTGTGTCTATACTCCTCATGTATAAAAGCTGAAAACCTTTCGTGCCCATTGCTCCCCATCCATTTGCCTCAACCGATCCTCAAATTCTATCTTGCTCGCAGCTTCCCTGCCCTCAAATGACGCCCATCCCATGTCTCCTTGCACTCCCTGGTTTGGCGTTTTGCAATGTGCCCCCAAAGCCAGCCTACCTACTCCGCGCTGTTTTATTTCTAGTCTTGCATGCACTTCGGATTTCATGCATAGCACTGCGTTTCCAAAAGTTAAACCAGGCACCATGACTCCTTTCCAAATCTCTCTCACCACCTCATACCTGTTGTAATTCCAAAGTGCTCTATTTTTCATTACAGCTGCATTTCTGTTGCCCTTACCTATTATATACTTTTCATGCTCACTGAGATATGCTGCACCATCACATATCCATACTCCTAGATACTTGTATTTACTAGCTCTCTCCACTGCAATATTCTGTATCTTCAGCCTCTCAACTTCATCATCGCTAAAAATCATGACGGCTGATTTTTCACTACTGAATTCTAAACCTAAATCCTCCCCTTCCCTACCACAGATGCTCATTAATTCCTGCAAATCTATCCTGTTGTTAGCCATTAGTACGATATCATCTGCATACATCAATCCCGGTAAGGATTGCTGAATTTTTGGCCTAGCTTACTGTACGAAAGGTCGAATCCAAGCCCACTCTTCTCTAGTCTATCCTCCAATCCTCTCAGATACAACATAAACAGCAAAGGCGATAACGGGCACCCCTGCCTAAGGCCTCGTCCTATCTCTATTTCCCCCGTTGCCTTTCCTTCCCATGTTATAATCACCTTATTATCTTTGTAAATGTTCCTCAATATTGCTGTTAGTCCTTCATATAAGTTTAAGCTCTCCACTATGTCCCACAGATTCCTTTGGTTCACATTTTCATAGGCACCCTTGATATCCAGAAACGCCAGCCAGAGCTGTCTGTTTTCTTTTGCGCTATTTCTATACACTGTGTTAGAGAAAATATATTGTCCTCCAACCTTCTTTGTTTCCGAAACCCGTTCTGTAACCTCGCCCAGTATGCCCTCACAATCTACCCATTCCTCCAGTCTGTTCTTTATAATCTGCATTACCAACCTGTAAATAACTGGTGTCACGGTTATGGGACGATAATTCCTAATATCAGACTTATCTCCCTTTCCTTATATATCATACTCATCCTACTAAGCCTCCATTCATCGGCCATACTCATCCTACTAAGCCTCCATTCATCGGCCATACTCATCCTACTAAGCCTCCATTCTCGGCCCCGACAGCACTGCGCCCTGTGGAGAACTAGTGCAGCCAGCCTGTGCTGCGTTGCGCGAGGACAGCGCAGCAGAGGCGCGGTGCCGTCGGGGCCGAGATGCGCTCCGATTGCCAACTGAAACTTCAAAACCCGTCGAATTTGTGCGGTTTTCCAGAAAGCCGTAAAATGCTGCGCGTGCCTTCTAAAGTTCTGCAATATATTGATTTAGTGTTTTTCGATGATGCTGAGCAATTTTTTAATTGAAACCATGCTCTTAAACACAAATTAAAAAAAAATTAATTACGCAAAAATAATTAGCGCTCTCATTATCTCGGACTTTAATAATTTTAATAAATATTCCCCTAGCCCAGGACCAAAACGACACAAGCCTTTTTCGCTGCGACAAGTAGTTTTCGCAATATCGAATTTGTCTCCTTTTCGTGAAACACCCTGTATATTTCGTTAACAAACACCTTTCTTACACTTTTTAGGTATTTTTAAAACAATAATTAGGTGTAACTTTAGGGTGTATATGAAGGTAGCACCTTACGGGCCTAGCAAGTTTCGGCGCGGACGTTTTGGTGCGACATAAAGAAGCAGCAGGTCAGCCTAAAGTAGATAAGAGGTGCCTACAAGTAGCTACATTCATTGCAGCGCCGACCGCGTGACGGTGCAGGTTTTAGGAAGGGAATGGCGGCGCACAGCAGAGGCTTGAACTGAATGCCGCCATTTTGTTCGAGCGGAATGTGCTTTGTCATTTGTATTGGTTGTCGTTACTTGGAAAATAAGTGTCAAGCGACTCGAGTCAGGCGGCCACTTGTTCCGAGTTGATGGGGCGTTCGTTGCTGGGACCGCGCGCGTGTCGAGAGAGAAAGCACCAAGAAGCGCGGCACGCCCTGGGACCCCGAACGCGCTCAAAAAGGCGAACGAGCGCATACACACTTACCGAAAGTGTCAAGTCACGGCACACTTTTGCGCTAGATCAACAAAAACCATAACCCGCGCGCATCAATTTAATTTTTTTAATTTTTTTACGTTTGTTATGTTATTGGGAAATTGTAGTATACCTTTTCCACAGCCCGCTAAGCACCCGGATAGCGCTCCGTAATCCGCCACAAAACCTTAAACTATGCAGACAATGCTGGCGGCGCGCATGCGCAGCTGCGGCGTTTTCTTTACGGGTACCGTAGCGGAGAGGAAGAACGGTCGACTATACTTCGTTTCACCTTCCGTCCAGACGCAGCCGATGCTACGAGATTATATGACGAATCAGACAGCGTCAAAAGGGCACCATCATGGTGTTCGTAATGTTTCTGTCTGTGTTTTTCATCGCTGAACCAATCATATACAGAACAAGCCTAGGGATTTGCACTTTTGACGCTGCTTGATTGGTCCCATTCCCTCGTAGCATCCGCTGCGTCTGGACGGAAAGGTAGTGTTATAGGCCAAGCGAGGAGAGTCAGCAGAGGGTTTTCACCGCCGAGCATCTGCCACGATGCTGATGAAGCAGTCCAAATAACCCGGAGAAACAGTTTTTTCTCTTTCAAGTCGGTGTGTGCGAATAGCGGTTCGAATCGAATAGGACTAGCGAGCATCATCTCTAGCTGCTGCACTGTTGAACGAACCGGCCGTCTTGGCTTCCCTTGCACTGTCAAGGCTTTGAATGTCGCGGCGCTACTCGATTCGAACCACTATTCGCACAACCGTACTTTTTTGTTTTTATTTTTCAATGCTCTGTCATCTCCGTTGCGCTCGGTCTGAGCGTCAAAAGTGGAATTAAATGTAATAAAAAAGAAGATGATAACGCGACGTGACGACGCAGTTTTATGGACGGCAGGTGTCTCGCAAGCGAAGAAAATTGAGACATTAGCTGCGCAATCGGGCAACGTAGAATAGGCCAACCTAGGCGACGTAAAGCCACAACGAGTTACTACCACTACTACTTACTATGTAGAAAGCCGTTGGAAATGCGGAGACAAGACGCCTGTCTATTCACTGCGTCCGTCCGCGACCAGAATCTCAGTGTTTTCGTGTGTGCGAATGTGAAGATCAATGCTTTAGATGTGTTCTGTGCCCTGGTGTCGGAAAATTTATGCCGGAGACTCGAAGGTTCACATATTCTCCTTCCCAACCGACGAGCAACGGCGAATTCAATGGATTAAGGCAATTCCGAAGAAAGTATGCCTCAAGTTGTGCACTCTTCGAAGGTATGTTGGTTTGGCAGATTTTTGTGTTATTCTTGCACTCTTGTACAATCGGCAGCAAACGTTTGCAGGCCGCGGGAGCGTCAGCCGAAGTGAGCCTTCTGACGGCGAGCGGCCACCCTCAAGGTTTTCACGCTTCGAGAATGCGCTTCCTTGTCGTGCTCGCAGTAGCGTCTTTTTACTCGCTTCCGCCCAACGTGCACGGGATAACCGAGACCAGCGCAAGGTGCCGCTTTGTCAGCCATCAATCCGCGCGTCTGCCTCAGCCACCGCGATGGGTGACGGAGCTGAGCTCGCGCATGCTACAGATAACATGTGACGGGACCTTGCGCCAGTCCCAGGTATCTCATTGGCGCCAAACAGAAGCGAACAAGAAAAGAGTTCCCACCTCCAAAGTGTTTTGAAATATTTTGTTGGTTTTAGTATGCGAGTCACCTGCGCAGAGTATTTTGCTTTGTGCTCTAGCTTTTGCATTTGACATCACCGACTATGATTTAGCGGCGCTGTCGTCCAAAACTCCCACTCTGAGTTATACGTAGCTGGATACTTCGCCTCTGTGACTGTGGAAACATTCAAGTGCCAATACCGCAGATAGCATTTTTGTATGGAGAAGACACTTTATCACGATGCATGCAGTGGTTCATCATCGGACAGATTCTTTAAATTGAGGGAGACCGCACCTGAAGTTGTTTTGCATGCTGAAGTTGTTTTGAACAAGCTTATGTCGTCCAAGCACATCGAGCAGTTTTTGCGGTTGCGTGATCAACGAAAAGTTGTCAGGAACCTGACACTATAGCTACGCTGCCAGAGTTCGAAGCGTTGGACACTTGTGCAAGGGAGTCGACAGACATTCTTCTCAACTATGTCCGCGGATAGAAAAATGATGCCTTAGGCAGGATGCAAGGTCTGCTCCAGCCAAAAAGCAACTGTCTGTTTTCCCAAAAAGTGCGCGTACGTTGTTCTAAAATTAAAGTGTGAAGGAATCAGGACCATCTCTGTATAGAGTCTAGACCTATATACTAAAACACGAAACGGAGGCAAAAGGAAGTTGTCTCATGAGACGAGCTAGACATTTTTTCACGTTCATGTATTACATGATGGACTTCTGACACGTAGTCAATCACTCACAATTTGTGTCGGGTTTGCTTGTTTCACTAGACTAAGTCTACATTTTTTTTAAATAAAACAATTGACTCCTTAATTAGCGAGCCGTCACTTAATTTCGTACATTTTAAATACACTGCGTCTAACCTGTGGTGGGAAGCAGAGAGCGTGCTCTAACCTTTATTTTATCTTTCAGTATACCACCTGGAAGGCGCTATGCGTAATATACAATTTCACATGTTTTCGCATGTTTTCTAGTTGTGTCGCACATGGACGTCAAAAATATGTTTCAAATTAAAATATTCGTGATTGCGGAGCAGGGCTTTTGTTTTACAAAGGAGATTAAGTTAAATAACTCTGCAAAGGGTGTGGTTGCGAATACGTATCGTGAGTGTTTTCAAAAGTCGTAACTGAATAGACGAACTGTAGAAGTTAGAGTTGTTATATAATTTTGTAATCTAAAAGTCTCTAATTGGATTAATTACGTCGTCATCACGCAAGGGTAAATGACATCCGTACAATATTTCCGATCAAAGAAACAGGCCGCCCCGTCAGCGCGTGAGCACAGCGAAGACCAGCCCACTGTCGATTTTCCGCCCGCTGGCCTAGCTACATTGACGTCACGGAGCGGGGGCTCAGGCCTTAGTTTCTACAAGGTGTGTGGTTTGGTCGAATGAGCCGGACGGTGAGGACGCGCAGAGACGTTGCGTTTTCGCCTCATTGGCTTCTCGGCTCGGCTGCGCTCGGAGTATATAGATGTAAAATAAAGTAGCTGGTTTGTCTCTTTTAGCTGGCGAGACACTCTGTCGAATGGTGACTGCGCACTCGAGCCTCTATTCAAACGTTTCAGGCGAAGCTTCCCGAGGTCAACAGTTCCTTCGTCCCCGGCATTTTCACTGAGACGGCACTTTTAAGAACAACACATCTAAAGATATTGAAGACATGGTTCGCGACAGTCCTTGATCAGCTAGGACGTTAAAATACCCCAGGACCGCCGACGCCGGGAAAAGAACTCAATCCTAGAATGCGTTGCCTGCCCACCGACGCGCTGTCGCGATCTGCTCGCCACTGCTCGCCGCTTGGTCGGCTGGCGTGGCCGCTACGTGTCCTGTGGTCATCTCCGCCTGCCCGCTGCAAGCGTACGCAGGGAGGGAAACGCGAGATCGCAACATAACACATGCATGGTAAAACATGAAAGAAAAGTACGTGTCGTTCGTGAAAGGCGTGCACTACCGACTCCTTTTTGTGGAGCACCTATATCGGACAGACTGGCCAGTCTTGAAAGGTACCGCTTATTCCCATTTAGCGATACACTGCCGAGATTGCGGGTGCGAACCACGCTTCAACAACACCAGTCTAATATATCAACATCACGACCAAACATGCCGAGAGATGACAGAAGCCTACAACATCGCGAAGAACAACAGCTCGTGTGTGAGCCAACCTTCGTTGGCTCTGAGCTCGACTAACAGCGAGACGAACTTTCTGGATTTAGGACAAGAGCACCTGAGAAAGGAAAGAAGAAAATAAGTTTCCACTTTCTCGTTTACGAGGTCCCCTGGGATGAAAAAAGAAGAGGAGATATTCTACGAGACGCCTAGCAAGTGCGCGAACATTTGACTCTATGTTTTCTTTTCTTTCTTCCTTATGTTCTTAATAACAAACCAGTTGTTAATCAGCGCTTGTCTCGTGTTCTCTTCGTCTTTTCGTCCTTGTCCCAGTCGCACAGTCGTTTTTTTCAACTCTTACCAACTTGCTTAGTTATCTATCCTAATCAGTATACCAGCTGTCAGTGTGCGGATTGAGATTTCACGCCAGCGCATTGCCGAGCAGCGAAAGGTGGCGCAACATGGCGCAATCGGAATGTACCACAGTTGCGCTAGTTATCGCACTGACAGAACCAGTCCGTTACCTCACTTAGCGCGCTCAAATTAGTCATAAACGCTGATGTGACGGCCGAACGAAAAGAAATAAAAGGCAAAACGCAATTCCACGAGCCTGTCGCAAACCCGTCGCTTAGCTGCGTTGTCGTCTGCTGCTGCTGTCGCTGATGATAAAAATAAATACTTTAAAAGATTGTTTTTGTTGAGCGGCTTGACAAACACAAAGTTTGGGCCAAAGGTTTGCGGAGCGTGCCGATTGGGCTCTCGCGACGGTGGCGCCACACTTTTGTCGCCAGATTCCAATCTGTGCGCTCCGGGAACGTTCGGCTCCAACCGCCTGTTTGTCGATCAAGTTGCGAGCCCGAGCTTCGAATGACCAGTTGCGCGATTTCTCGATAGATGCTCGAAATACAATTCTTCCGGTGCAGTCGTCCGCGTTGGCGCCCGTCGATAAAACACTCGCATATGTTCCCCACAGAAACAAAGCGAAAGCCTTAAAGGAGTACTGAACCGAAATTTGGATTTCGCAAAACAAGACCGCGAAAGCGTTGAACGGTACGCTACGAACTGCATGACTTCACTCATACATCGATATCTCAAACGAATGGCAGGAATAAAAAAAAATCATACCTTTATAATTGCAGGTTAAGGAAATAATGATACCTATACACTGAAAAAAGCACTGTTTCGAGACAATCAAGTTTAAAGTAAAAAAGACAGGTGAATAACAAATTTCTATTGGCACCAACACCCTCAGAGTCATTTCTTCAATAGCCTCCAGCTTGGTAGTCATTGTTAGAGTCATGCCTTCGCTTTTCGGCTTATCGCCTTGCTTGCCGGGCATCTTTTGTGACCTGCAGTGTCGCCCTGTCCGCAGAGTATACACCAACTCAGTGTTTGGATGGATGGATGGATGAATACGGCTGAGCCCTTTGGATCGGGCGGTAGCTTACGCCACCTAGCCAATCGGTCTTACCATTTAAAGGGGCGATGCAACAATTTTGGTACTTTGCACAAATACCGCTTAGAACGGATCCCTGACGTTAATGACCTATGAAACACACGTTCGTTTTTCACCCCACGCAATAGAAGTCCCAGAAAAAAAATAAAGAAAAACGAGCAGCGTTCATCCCCTCAACTCGCAGCCAGAACAAGCGGCCACGTGATCTTGAGCCGATTATATGCCGCCAATGTTGATCATAGCCACGCGCTGGGGTTGGCAAAGCACAGGACACGCGCTGAGTTCCAGACATTGTTATGGCTCGGCTATTGTCGTCGTTGCAGCGATTGGACACGGGCCACTACCCGAGTGCTTCTCGAGCTAGTAATTATCACGAGCCCAAATCGAGTGCCCACGCAATGCTCGGGTCCAATCTATGAACCGCATTCAAATATCGTCACTGTGGTGTACTGCGATCCCCACGTTACGTCATCAAATTTTGAAATGGAGAGATTGAATGAAAATGATCTCTTTTGTCCTTGAAATTACACCGCAACAAAGAAGTTTCTTGGCCAGTGGCGTTGCGTGCGAGTATCCTTGAGTCCCACTAGTGCCAGTAAGCTCGTGTAAAGTGAAAAACATTCCAATTGAATATCGTTGCACAGCTCCTTTAAGCTTAGAATATTTAAATGTGAAAACTATATACACTCTGCACTGAACAGAAAGTGAGGCTATAAAACCCCTTGCCATCAGTTAATAAGAAAATACCTAGTTTTCTCGTGCTTTCTGCCACCATTCACTTAATCTTTGCTTGGTAATCTCTACTGTCTTGTAATCCACTTTTCCTTCGCTGTCTCTAAAACCCAATGACTTTATTAAATCTATGTTGTCTTCGGTAGGCATAGGGTGAAGCCCTTTACAGTAGAGTATCAAGTGCTCAGCCGTCTCGTCCACCTCTCCACAAGCAGCGCACACTGTATCCATTTCCTGGTACTTCGCTCTGTATGTTCTGGTTCGCAAAACACCTGTCCTTGCCTCAAACAACAATGAGCTTCCCCTAGAATTATCATAAATGCTTTCTTTGGCAATAACTGTTTTGTTTAATCTATAGCTTTCCAGAGCCCTCTTTGTCTGCATTCCCTCTAGCCACCGATCTCTTTCTGTGGCCTTAACTTTCTTCTTAACGGAGACCTGCTCTTCCGTAACCCCACTATAGCCTAAAAACTTTCCTCTTAATTTCCTAGTGCGCTGTCTCCACTTTGTGTCTATACTCCTCATGTATAAAAAGCTGAAAACCTTTCGTGCCCATTGCTCCCCATCCATTTGCCTCAACCGATCCTCAAATTCTATCTTGCTCGCAGCTTCCCTGCCCTCAAATGACGCCCATCCCATGTCTCCTTGCACTCCCTGGTTTGGCGTTTTGCAATGTGCCCCCAAAGCCAGCCTACCTACTCCGCGCTGTTTTATTTCTAGTCTTGCATGCACTTCGGATTTCATGCATAGCACTGCGTTTCCAAAAGTTAAACCAGGCACCATGACCCCTTTCCAAATCTCTCTCACCACCTCATACCTGTTATAATTCCAAAGTGCTCTATTTTTCATTACAGCTGCATTTCTGTTGCCCTTACCTATTATATACTTTTCATGCTCACTGAGATATGCTGCACCATCACATATCCATACTCCTAGATACTTGTATTTACTAGCTCTCTCCACTGTAATATTCTGTATTTTCAGCCTCTCAACTTCATCATTGTTAAAAATCATGACTGCTGATTTTTCACTACTGAATTCTAAACCTAATTCCTCCCCTTCCCTACCACAGATGCTCATTAATTCCTGTAAATCTATCCTGTTGTTAGCCATTAGTACGATATCATCTGCATACATCAATCCCGGTAAGGATTGCTGAATTTTTTGGCCTAGCTTACTGTACGAAAGGTCGAATCCAAGCCCACTCTTCTCTAGTCTATCCTCCAATCCTCTCAGATACAACATAAACAGCAAAGGCGATAACGGGCACCCCTGCCTAAGGCCTCGTCCTATCTCTATTTCCCCCGTTGCCTTTCCTTCCCATGTTATAATCACCTTATTATCTTTGTAAATGTTCCTCAATATTGCTGTTAGTCCTTCATCTAGGTTTAAGCTCTCCACTATGTCCCACAGATTCCTTTGGTTCACATTGTCATAGGCACCCTTGATATCCAGAAACGCCAGCCAGAGCTGTCTGTTTTCTTTTTGCGCTATTTCTATACACTGTGTTAGAGAAAATATATTGTCCTCCAACCTTCTTTGTTTCCGAAACCCGTTCTGTAACTCGCCCAGTATGCCCTCACAATCTACCCATTCCTCCAGTCGGTTCTTTATAATCTGCATTACCAACCTGTAAATAACTGGTGTCACGGTTATGGGACGATAATTCCTAATATCAGACTTATCTCCCTTTCCCTTATATATCATACTCATCCTACTAAGCCTCCATGCATCTGGAATATTTCCTTTTGTTATCATAGTGCTCACTACCTCCCTTAGTTTTGCCTTAGATTTAGGACCCAAATTCTTCACCAGCTTGATTGGGATACCATCTGTGCCTGTTGACGTGCCACTAGGGACTCTTCGTTCCGCCTTTTCCCATTCTCTTTGTCCAAAATCCGCGATGTCACAAGCTGGACTGTTACTTCCTTCGGTTCTCGTATCTTCCACATGTACCTGTTCCCGAAATTTCTCCTCCATCACTGCTCCTATATATCGTATCGCATCATCTCCCTCTAATTGATCTCCCTGATCCGAGAGTATGAACATCTGTCTAGCTTGCGTCGTTTTACCGAGTGAGTTCAAGTGCTCCCAAAACTTCTTGGCTGCGTTTCTATCTTTCTTGCTTACATTACTCATCCATTCTACACCCTTTCTCTGAATTTTCGCATTGATTAAACTGGATGCCTCTCGGCGACATGTTATAAAAGTGTCCCATCTTCTTTTTATTTCCGTTTCTGACTCCCCACTACGCTTGGAATACCTGTGTTCTCTAGAGGCTTCCTGACGTTTTTGTAATGCTTGCTTCACTTCTTTGTCCCACCAGCTTTTTGGTCTATGTCCTTGCTTCCCTTTTCGTTTACTCTTAACTTTGTCTAGTTCCAGAACAAAAAGTCTAGTTAGGCTCTCATAGGTCCAATCTGTATACCGTTGCCCTGAAACTGCTTCCTCTATTCTTTCAGCAACTATTTCCAACTCTTTGTCGCTGCAGAAAGTTTGCTTTGAATTATGTTGTGTAGGTTCAGCATTTACTTCTCTGGCAAAATTCAGCTTAATACGTTTGTGATCACTACCAAGACTTTTGGAACCTTCTTCATCTATTTTCATTACTTGTAACTTACCATATATTTTGTGTGACATGAGTACGTAATCTATAGTTGAATGTAGATTGCCAGTTTCCCACGTTATGTGCCCGTCACACTTCTGACTGGTATTACATAAAACTAAGTCATGCTTTTCCACCAGTTCTAGTAATAAGCTTCCAGTTGAGTCCGTATATCCATCCAGACCCTCGATATGGGCATTCATGTCTCCCATAATAATAATTTCAGAGCCTTCCCCTAGCTTACTAATGTCTCTTGATATGCAATCAATCATTTTTCTGTTTTCCTCTTTAGCACCTGTCCCTGTCCATAAGTAAACAAATCCAAGGACTGTAGACTCCCCAGCAACTTTTCCTTTAAGCCACAAATGTTCGGCGCACTCCTTTCTGATCCTTTGAAAGTTCATGTTCTTCTTAATAAATGCTCCAATTCCACCTCCCTTCCTCGTTCCCTCCATTCGGTTGCATTCTTCCCACACATAGTCAGGGTTGCAAGGTGGCTGCTCCATGTCTCTGAGATGTGTTTCCACGAACCCATATACCACTAAATCCTCCTTTCTTAGTTGCTCCTCTACCTCTTCCCATTTTAGCCTATTTCTACCACCCTGCATGTTAATATATCCAATGTCTGATTGTGCTGTTTGTTTATGCCTGTTCTTACGTTTTCTCCTCTTTTTAACCCTGGGTGCCTCTCCTGACTTTGTTGGGTTTTCAGTTACTTCAGTGTCCCCAGGGCCCTCGGTCCCCCCAAAAAAGCAGTCACCGTGCGACCCATCCTATCCCCCACCCTGTAACCCGTGGCCTCACTGTAGTGAATGCCATCTGCAAAAGGGCGGGAGCCAGCCTCGTACACTTCCCTGTTTACTTCCATTACGTCGTACCGAAGCTGCCGACTCATACCCTTAATTACTCTGTTGGCTTCGACAACCCTCCTCTCCGTTACCCAGGACTGCCCCCGAACTTCTGGAATGGTGCACACAACCACGTGCACATTCTCAGACACGTCCCTCAGCTTACGTATTCCCACGTTTAGCTGCTTTCCGAGGTTCTGGCTCCTACCCTGGAGCACATCATTAAGCCCCGCATGAACTATTACTAGGTTCTTTCCCTCCCGGTTATCCCACACCCCCTCACGTGCTGCGGTCATAGCATCCACCATACACTTCCCTGACTGGACCTCTACTGTTACCCTCTGGTCTCCCTTCACCCTGTTCAGTACACCCCTCTTAACCCGTGCTACGTTAGAGCTCCCCACTACCAGCACCCTAGATCCCCCTGGTACCTGCGCGCCCTTGTCCTGCGACTTATCTCCTGTCACCTGGCTGCCCGACGCCTGCTGCTCGAAGGCGCTATTGAGCTGAGGGTCACTCTGCTCTCCAGCGTCATCGGGCCCGTCAGTCAACAGGCTGGGCTCCCGACCACCAGTGACCCCAGCCTGCGGACTGGCGGTTCGTCCCGCTGGAACTGACACTTCCTCCTTTCTTCCCTCGCTACTCTCCCTCGCTCGAATTACCCCTTCCAGGCGCTCTACCCTACTGTCACACTCCCTCTTACGCTCCTCTAAACCCGCCTTCCATACTTCCCCCATCTCTTCCGCCTGCTTCTCGAGGCCGACCCGCTGCTCCCTCTCATGATTAAGCTGCCTAGTCAGCTCCTCAACCTGGGCCTCGAGACCCACCCGCTTCTCTCCTTCTGCCTTAAGCTCGGCCTCAATCTCCCGAACTCTACCCTCCCATTCCCCAGTTACCTGCTTAAGCTTCACACAAAGCCGACACTCGAAACTCATCCCCGCCGCCTCCTCCAGACTCCCGAAACCCGTCTCCTCTAGGTAACACCACCTCCCACACCCCTCGCACTGCACCAACTCGTCCCCACCCTTGTCATGCCGACCCAAATCTAGACCCATGTCTAGACCGGGAACAAACCGTCACTTCCCGCCAAAAATTCAAACAGAGCCTACTTTGCGGAACTAACTTCTTAGTAGCCTCAACTAACCGCAGCTGCTGCTGTTCAAACCTAACACTGCTACCGCATAGTCACTTCCAATCAACTCTCAAAAAGAGAGAGAAAAGAAGAAAAACTGGCACTTAGCTTCGGATGCTCGAGGAGAACCAGGAAACACGTCCGCTCACGCAACGCCACGGATGGGCCACGACCGGAGCGCCCCTAGCGGACGCCACCGGCGCCGCGCATGCGCGATGGAGGTGTGGGCAAGAAGCTCGCCGTCGCCCATAAACAAACCATTGAAATGCGATGTTGTCGGCGTCGGTGTGAGTCCCCTGCCCTTTTTCGCGTTCGAATTGTTGATTCTACGTCTTCCTGGCAATGTCTGACTACTTGAGCGGCGTCAGCGAAATTAACGAGGCTCGTTACACCGCAAAACTTCGCGTGAATAATGTGACGATGCGGCGATTCATTCCGCGTGGACGCCGCAGAATGTACGCTAAAGCCTGATTCACATGATGAGATTTCTGCTCGCAATTTTCAGTCGCGACGTCGCTCGGGCTGCAAAAGCGTGAACCGTAGCTGAGATGGTCGACGTCGATACTGAAAATCGCAAGCAGAATCGGACCAAGTGAATCAGGCATAACAAGTCGGTGATGGCCACTGGTAACAATGATCAGTCATTGGCACTGGCAGTCCTGCGGTGTGCTCCGCACGCTATGTAACACTGCGTTTTGCTTCTGGTCAACCGTGCCAGCAAGGAGAGATACGCTGTCGCGCTGCTGCTGAGTCATCTGCAAGGCAAGGGCAGAGGACATCATCATCAGAGGGGCGGCATCGGCGGCGCGTGCGCATCCACAGCCTGGTCTTCGCGGAAGGCTACAAAAGCAACGATCGCCCAGCGACAGTTTGCAGTCCAGCGGTGTGCTCCGCACGCTATGTAACACTGCGTTTTGCTTCTGGTCAACCGTGCCAGCAAGGAGAGATACGCTGTCGCGCTGCTGCTGAGTCATCTGCAAGGCAAGGGCAGAGGACATCATCATCAGAGGGGCGGCATCGGCGGCGCGTGCGCATCCACAGCCTGGTCTTCGCGGGAAGGCTACAAAAGCAACGATCGCCCAGCGACAGTTTGCAGTCCAGCGGTGTGCTCCGCACGCTATGTAACACTGCGTTTTGCTTCTGGTCAACCGTGCCAGCAAGGAGAGATACGCTGTCGCGCTGCTGCTGAGTCATCTGCAAGGCAAGGGCAGAGGACATCATCATCAAGAGGGGCGGCATCGGCGGCGCATGCGCATCCACAGCCTGGTCTTCGCGGGAAGGCTACAAAAGCAACGATCGCCCAGCGACAGTTTGCAGTCCAGCGGTGTGCTCCGCACGCTATGTAACACTGCGTTTTGCTTCTGGTCAACCGTGCCAGCAAGGAGAGATACGCTGTCGCGCTGCTGCTGAGTCATCTGCAAGGCAAGGGCAGAGGACATCATCATCAAGAGGGGCGGCATCGGCGGCGCATGCGCATCCACAGCCTGGTCTTCGCGGGAAGGCTACAAAAGCAACGATCGCCCAGCGACAGTTTGCAGTCCAGCGGTGTGCTCCGCACGCTATGTAACACTGCGTTTTGCTTCTGGTCAACCGTGCCAGCAAGGAGAGATACGCTGTCGCGCTGCTGCTGAGTCATCTGCAAGGCAAGGGCAGAGGACATCATCATCAAGAGGGGCGGCATCGGCGGCGCATGCGCATCCACAGCCTGGTCTTCGCGGGAAGGCTACAAAAGCAACGATCGCCCAGCGACAGTTTGCAGTCCAGCGGTGTGCTCCGCACGCTATGTAACACTGCGTTTTGCTTCTGGTCAACCGTGCCAGCAAGGAGAGATACGCTGTCGCGCTGCTGCTGAGTCATCTGCAAGGCAAGGGCAGAGGACATCATCATCAAGAGGGCGGCATCGGCGGCGTGCGCATCCACAGCCTGGTCTTCGCGGGAAGGCTACAAAAGCAACGATCGCCCAGCGACAGTTTGCAGTCCAGCGGTGTGCTCCGCACGCTATGTAACACTGCGTTTTGCTTCTGGTCAACCGTGCCAGCAAGGAGAGATACGCTGTCGCGCTGCTGCTGAGTCATCTGCAAGGCAAGGGCAGAGGACATCATCATCAAGAGGGCGGCATCGGCGGCGCATGCGCATCCACAGCCTGGTCTTCGCGGGAAGGCTACAAAAGCAACGATCGCCCAGCGACAGTTTGCAGTCCAGCGGTGTGCTCCGCACGCTATGTAACACTGCGTTTTGCTTCTGGTCAACCGTGCCAGCAAGGAGAGATACGCTGTCGCGCTGCTGCTGAGTCATCTGCAAGGCAAGGGCAGAGGACATCATCATCAAGAGGGGCGGCATCGGCGGCGCATGCGCATCCACAGCCTGGTCTTCGCGGGAAGGCTACAAAAGCAACGATCGCCCAGCGACAGTTTGCAGTCCAGCGGTGTGCTCCGCACGCTATGTAACACTGCGTTTTGCTTCTGGTCAACCGTGCCAGCAAGGAGAGATACGCTGTCGCGCTGCTGCTGAGTCATCTGCAAGGCAAGGGCAGAGGACATCATCATCAGAGGGGCGGCATCGGCGGCGTGCGCATCCACAGCCTGGTCTTCGCGGGAAGGCTACAAAAGCAACGATCGCCCAGCGACAGTTTGCAGTCCAGCGGTGTGCTCCGCACGCTATGTAACACTGCGTTTTGCTTCTGGTCAACCGTGCCAGCAAGGAGAGATACGCTGTCGCGCTGCTGCTGAGTCATCTGCAAGGCAAGGGCAGAGGACATCATCATCAGAGGGGCGGCGCATGCGCATCCACAGCCTGGTCTTCGCGGGAAGGCTACAAAAACAACGATCGCCCAGCAACAGTGTAGTCCAGCGGTGTGCTCCGCACGCTATGTAACACTGCGTTTTGCTTCTGGGTGAGTTCGTTTTCGTCATTTATTTTTTCTCTCACCGCAAGCGCTGGTTGTATAGCACTACCGCTGGACACTGCTTCTGTCTGTATTTTTCTGCTTTGACCACCGACATGAACGAATGTATTTCCTGCTTCAAACTGCTGTCAAAGGACACCGTAAACCTAAAATGCTTTGCATGCGAGCACCGGTATCATGTAGGCAAGTGCTCGGGGGTGAATAAGACTGCATTAAAAAGCATGACATCTGAAGCGTACCAATCCTGGGTGTGCTCTACATGCAAGGTTCATGAGGAGAGACAGTCGGGAGGGACAGGGATTGTAACGTCCCCTACACCTCCATCTCCGGAGGACCGTGACTCAGTGGGAGTGGTAGCCGAAATTGCTGAGATGAGCAGGAAGCTAACGAGTGTTTTGGACAAGGTCACGAAACTAGAAACGACGTTGGAAAAGTACGAAGAACTGCTAAAAAATCTGAAAACCTGGAAAAGACGATTAATGAGCTAGCCGCCAAAACCACTAGCCTGGAAGCCACTGTCGCGGACCAAGCGTGTGAGATCACGAACTTAAAGGCAGCCATTAACAAAAATGAGCAGTACTCTAGGCGTAAGAACATTGAAATACACGGCGTGAGACAGTCGGGGGACGAGAATGTTTTGGACTTAGTCAAGAACCTCTCAGAAAGACTTGGACTTCCGACAATATCGGAGCATTCTGTAGAGGCAGCCCACAGACTAAGGGTGAGAGAAGGACGAGTAGCTCCGATATTAGTCAGGTTCACGGAGAGGAACTTTCGGGACCTTTGGATCAAAAAACGGGTTGCTCTAAGTGAGGAGGGAATTTATGTAAACGAGAACTTAACAACAACTACGAAGAGCCTTCTCTGGACGACAAAAAATACGGCCAAAAATAAAGGTTACAGATATGTCTGGGTGAAGAATGGACATGTTTTCGCTAGACAGAGAGAGGGCGCTGCAGTGATCCGGATTGAAAACGAAACCGATTTATACAAACTGAGGTAAATGGATAGCTCCATCAATGAAATAAATTCTTTTGATAGTTTTGCTCATTGGGACGAGTATGCGAGTCAGGTAATGGACGAGGGAAAAACAAGGGAAGTACTAAATATAATACACATTAACGTAAGGAGCATCAGAAAAAACTGGGAACAACTTAATGTGTACCTAGAAAGAAGATTAAGTAGTCTTGATGTGTTAGTTATAACAGAAACGCACATAAAATCGGTGGAGGAATGTGATTATCAATTACCTGGTTTTCACTCTGTGTCACTATGCAGAGAAAAGGGAAAAGGAGGAGGCGTACTTTTTATACAAAAAATGATTGGATAGCTGAGCAGTTTGCAGCATCTCTAGATCACGCTGAAATAATCGTTATTTCTGTAAGCAAAAATGACCATTATTTTCTTGTTATGGCTTTGTACAGACCACCCAGTGCAGATTTAAATTTGTTTTACAATGAATTTGAAGGTTTACTAAGAAGGTTCAACAACAACGACCGTGTAATCATCATTGGAGATATGAACATTGATGTTATGAACCAAAGCAAGTCTGGGGTTGGAGATTATCTAGACATATTGTCAGGCTACGGTTTACAGAACTTAATCCGTGATTACACCAGAGAAGAGTATCTAGGTGACAAAGTAACTAGAACCTGCATAGATCACGCGGTCATTCGAATCAGTGATATGTTAACAATATCCGGTGTTATTAAAAATAAAGTCGCGGATCATTACTTTATAACCATAAAAGTTTTAAGTGCCAATTCTTCCACGGAAAATAGTGATGGAGATGGTTTCAGATGTGTCCTAGATTCCAAAATAATAGACCGACTTATTTGTCAATATAACTGGGACTCTTTACTGGGAGAAGACCATGCTGCAATTTACGAACTGATGGTGGATAGATTCAGCCGCATATACAGTGATTCTAAGAGAAATGTAAGGTTAAAACAACGAAGACAAGAAAATAACTGGATAAATAAAGACATTTTAGAACTGTGCTACGCAAAAGATAAATTATGGAACCGATGCAAACAACACCCGAACGACATTCAATTACGAAGAGAATTCAGGGAAATGAGAAACAAAGTGACTGCGAAGGTACGCTTAGCGAAGAGGAACTACCACAATATCGAGTTCCATCGGTCAAAGGGGAACGTGAAAAAAACGTGGGATGTAGTAAATAAGATAATAGGGAAAACAACAAAAAAAGCGTGGATGACGTCATACGCAAACGATTCGGTGGAACTGACTTTGGCACCCTGAGTAATCAATTTAATCGCAGCTTCGTGAAAGAAATACAAGATTTGCGGAGTGAAGCGCAAGAAACCGTGGAAGCCCCCGACAGCTTCACTAGTTCCCCAAACTCAGCCTATTTGCCGTCCATGACAGAGCAAGACCTGAGTGACATATTAAAAAGAATGCCACTCACGAAGCCAGAGGGATATGATCGGATTAGAATAAGAGATATATACCATAATTTTGATAAACTAAAAAATATCTTGCTTGCCATATTAAATGGAATTATTGAAACTGGCAGAATACCAGATATGCTGAAGGTGGCGTTAGTCCGTCCAATATACAAAAAAGGAAATCAAAAGTTGGTATCAAACTACAGACCAATAGCAATTTTATCAGTTGTATCCCAGATTATGGAAAAGTTTGTGTCCAAAATTATGCGATCATTTTGCGAAAAATTTTCTTTATTAAATAGCTGCCAGTATGGCTTTAGACAGCACAAAAGTACAACTCTCTTGTTGGAGGATTTTACTGACTACATTCATGAGAAAATAGAAAATAATCACGTAGTCCTAGCTCTTTTTCTCGACCTAAGAAAAGCGTTCGATACAATTGATCACGGGTTGTTATTAGATAAATTAACAAATATGGGCTTCAGAGGACCTTTTCTTCAGTTTTTTGAAAATTACTTTCATAACCGTACGCAACGTGTACGGATAGGAGGTAGCGTAAGTGAACCCTTGTCCGTTACTTCCGGCGTACCGCAGGGGTCTATCTTAGGTCCTCTGCTATTTAACATTTATATAAATGACTTAGATAAATTGTCTCTGAATTCTCAGTTATACCAATATGCGGACGACACTGCAATTGTATTGGCCCATAAAAATTACGAAGATGCAGTTTCCATTCTCCAAAGTGATATAAACAAATTAGTAGACTGGTTCTCCTGGAATTACATATTTGTGAACAAAACCAAGACCAACTTAATGTGCTTCCGGACACATCAAAAAAGAGTGAACCTTATACGTCCTGTCTATTTGCATTCTACCGACTGTAAATCCTGTGACTGCTCCCCACTCGTGTATGCGACCGAAACAACTTATTTAGGAATAACCTTTGATGAATGCCTAACATGGAGTGCACACGTCGAAAATCTAGTAAAGCGCCTACGAATGGTCTTAGCGTATATGTACAAACTAAGAAATCTCTATAATATTTCACTTAGGAAAAGAGTGTACGAAGCTCTGGGAGTCTCTCTCTTACGTTACGGAATCACTGTGTATGGAACCTGTTCTGCCCACCGGAAGAAAAAATTAAATAGACTAATATATAGAATCGCAGATAGTATTGCCTATGGCTCAAAATTTGAAGCTCTTGATAGGGGTGAGAAATTGTCTTCTCTACAAATATTGCAGGTAGAGGAATTAAGGGAATATGTAATTTTAATGAAGTATTATTATATCAACGATTTCAAGTATAGAGTCAACAGACAAAAACATCTAAGACATTCTGAAACCTTTTCCATTCCTATGGTATACACTAATTACGGGAAGCGTTTAAGAAAATATTATATTCCATTCTACTTCAATAGACTTCCGGAAGAATTGTACGACCTGCCGTCTCTGAAAGACGCGAAACAGAAATTAAAGGAGTGGTGCTCCCGTCATGTTTAGGTGTATACATACTGTTCCTTCTTTTGTTGTCCAATTTGCCTGTGTTAATATTGTATAACCTGTTCTTGGCAAGAATGTTTGTGTCACCATTGTTTTAATTATTTTGAGCACTCTGTTGGGTTGCCACGGTCCCGCACACAAGCGCTCGCGCGCTTAGGCGGGCCTTCGATCAATATTATGTACAAGAATTGCTCAATAAACAATTTATTTAATCAGCATATCCTTGTATCTACTGTTAACACCCAGCCCGCTTACCAACCTTCAAACTTAAGTCTTTTGAGGCCTGCACTTACTTCTTATCGCAAGTACCGGGCCCACGTTTGGTCTACGGGCCCGTGTCGTCTAAAGTAGCAGACAAGCAGAAACGTTTGAAAGAGCATACGACAGTTCGAACGATGCAGGCGGCCGTTTGAACTTGAAGACGCACTGAACGTAGTCCGCAGGTGGTCCGTACAACTTGACGGTTTTCGGCGTTCATGTTGGAACAAAACAAATAAATCTGATGACCACTAGTATCCGTGAATTCAACGCAAAGTACTTCCGGCTCAAGCAATCGTGGTCCGACGGCGTTCGGTTTTTCCCTTTTCCCGGCACATATCCATCATCATCATCATCGTAAACTTTATTAATCGATAAAGTGAAAGGACCTTGCGGTCTCTGGTCGGTGCCCTTAGTCCAGGGCTCCGTTGGCCGCCCAGATTCGGCGGGCTCGCTCAACCAGTCGCTGCTGGTCATCGAGCTCTGTGCCGGAAAGGGCCGCCTCCCAGGAGGAAAAGGTGGGGGAAGAAATGGGGGTGATACCCTCACCGAGGGGTGGGGGCATTCCCAGATGGAGTGGTACAGGTTAGGGTGATCGCTGCCACATCCCGGACAGGTGCCTGGGTACCGGTTGGGGAACCAGCGATGTCGCTGGTGGAGGTTAGGGAACGTAAACGTTTGAAGTTGTCGCCAGTCCGCTGCCTCTGCTCGGGATAGCTCCCGATGCGGAGGGGGCAGGACCCGGCGGGTTGTTCGGTAGTATTCCGTTACCAGGTGGTAGGTGTTAAGTAGTGCGTCGGTTGGAGTGTGGAGGGACTGGGAGTCCGCGGGTGTGTTTGGCTCTGGGTCCCACTGTATCCTGATCCCATCCGACAAAGCCCGGTTCGTCGCTACCGCTCGGGCTAGTGCGTGAGCACTTTCGTTGCCGGATAAGCCCAGATGTGCAGGGGTCCAGATGATCCGGATGACCGGTATTTGTAACCATTCGGTGCTCATGGCGTTGATGAGGTGTGCTGTCCGTGGGTAGAGGGTGTTGCCCGCAAACGCTCTGCACGCTGCTTGCGAGTCGGTGATGATATTTATCTTATGTTTGAGGTCGGTGGTGTCTCTGCGTGGGATTGCGTGTGAGATGGCCAGCGCTATGGCCATCTCCTCCGCCTCCTGGATTGATGCGATGTTTGAGATGGAGCCCGTGCTGTGGCAGGTGCCGTCTCTGTCTGTCACTGCGATGGTTGCTGCTCCAGCTCTTTCCCTGTGGAGAGCAGCATCTGTGTACCATGTTTGTGGGTCTGGGCCGTAGACTTTCTCTAAGGCCCGGACCCTAGCCTCTCTTCGCCCTGTGTGAAGGTCTGGGTGCATGTTCTTAGGGATAGGTGCCGCCTGTACGCGGTTCAGGATGTCCGGTTTCAGGCGCACTGGGGCGGCTGGTTCTTCCTGCGTGAGATTGGTGTAGCCAAGTCTGCGCAGCGTTGCTCGGCCCGTTCGGGTGGCGCTGAGGCGTGTGAGCTGTCCTGTTCTTTGCGCTTCGACTAGCTCTTCCAGCGTGTTGTGGACCCCCAGCATCAGGAGTCGCTTCGTTGACGTACTTATTGGTAGACCAAGGGCTGTCTTGATCGCCTTGCGGAGCGAGGTGTTTAGCCAGTCCATTTCGGTGATGGTGAAGTTGTGAAAGGGCACATGATATGTGAACCGGCTCACAATGAGGGCTTGATAGATTCGCAGCGTATCTTGCTCACTGAGCCCCCTTTCCGATTAGACACCCGTCGGATGAGGTGGGCTATTTGGTCGGCTTGTCTGCGCAGGAGCTCCACGGTGTGTCGTGCTCCTCCGTGGTTTTGGAGGTACATGCCAAGGATTCGTAGGCGCTCTACCCGGGGTATAGGTGTATTTCCCAGCGTTAGGTCGATGGTCGGCGCGTGTTTGTTCAGTATTGAGCGTTTTCGGATCACCAGGAGCTCGGATTTTTCACTTGCGCAGGTTAGTCCTGCCGCTCCCGCGTAGTCTTGGGTGACGTTGACTGCTTCTTGCAGTCTGTCCTGGATTTCTCCCTCCGACCCTGTGGTGGTCCACACCGTGATATCGTCGGCGTAGAGGGCGTGTCGCAAGTGCGGGATGTCGTTGAGTTTGTGCGGGAGGCCCGCCATTGCCACGTTGAACAGCAAGGGCGATACTACTGATCCCTGAGGCGTCCCTCGTCCTGTTAGGCGAATGGGGTCCGAGCGGATGTCGCCAATCCCCAGGGTGGCGGTTCGATCCATAAGAAAGGATCGCACATAGTTGTATGCCCTTGTACCGCAGTGGGTCTCGGTGAGGTTGCGTAGTATAGCATCGTGCGAGACATTATCGAAAGCCCCCTTGAGGTCGATGGCTAGCACCGCCCTCGCCTGGGCTTGGCTTTGAAAGTCCAGGACCTCTTCTTTTAGTTGGAGGAGGACATCTTGCGTGGAGAGGCGTGGTCGGAATCCATACATGGTATCCGCAAAGTACTCTTGTTCCTCGAGATATGGTTGTAGTCGTGACAAGACGACGTGCTCCATGAGCTTCCCCACACAAGACGTAAGCGAAATGGGTCGTAGGTTTTGAAGTCCCAGTGGCTTGCCAGGCTTAGGGATGAGTGTAATGTCCGCGTGTTTCCATTCCTCCGGGATTCTTCCTGTCTCCCAGACCTCGTTGAAATATCGGGTGAGCGCCGTAATGGAAGCGTCGTCGAGGTTGTGCAGCATTTTGTATGTGACTCCGTCTTT
The DNA here is from genome assembly GCA_037355805.1 of Ixodes ricinus. Classification (NCBI taxonomy): domain Eukaryota; kingdom Metazoa; phylum Arthropoda; class Arachnida; order Ixodida; family Ixodidae; genus Ixodes; species Ixodes ricinus. The sequence continues at coordinate 31,601 of JAZHYW010021863.1, forward strand.
CCCCGGGGTTGTGGTGCGCGTAAGCTTGGTGAGGACAGCTTTTATCTCCGATTCTGTGAAGTCCGCGTCTAGCTGGCTTCGGCTCTTCCGTGTAGGGGTACTCTGCGTAGTCGGGGCGTTGGCCGGCTGCGAGGTATCGGGATTCTAGTTCCTTCAAGATGGAGGGTTCGTCCCGCTGCAGTCCGTGCAGAAGTTTGGTCACGGCCTTGGATGTCTCGGTCTTGGAGCGCGATGGGTCCAGCAAGGACCGGAGGATCGCCCAAGTCCTAGCGGTCCCAAGCGTTCCACGCAGCCCGTGGCATAGTTGGTTCCAATTGCTTTCAGCCAAGGTGGTTGCGTAGTCTTCCGCCTTTTGGCTGAGCTCGGCGATGCGCAGTCGTAGCTTGCGGTTGAATCTCTGCGTCTTCCACCGCTTGGTGAGTCCTCGCCGGGCGTCCCACATGTGGAGGAGATGGGGGTCTATCGCTGGGGTGTCGATGGTAGTATGGACTTTCTTGGTTGCTCGATCAATGTCTTCATGGAGCCGTTGGGTCCACTCCTGGATGGAGATAATATCTCCGCTCTCGGTGCTCCCCCGCTGCTGTCTGAACTGGTCCCAGTTCGTGAGTCGAGCGGGTCGAAGCTTTCGTGTTCTACGGCCTCCATCGCACACCTCGGTCTCCAGGATGTAGTGGTCACTTCCCAGCGTTTCGTCCAGGTTGGACCAGCTACACGAGGTCTGCGTGCGGACTAGGGTTAGGTCTGGGCACGTGTCGCGACTAACGCTGTTGCCCATTCTTGTGGGGTGTTCTGGTTCTGTCATGATGGTAAGGTGATTGTTGGCGATGGCTTGTGCTAACCTGCGTCCCTTGGGGTTCTCCTTCACATATCCCCAGGTCGGGTGGGCCGCATTGAAGTCGCCCACGATCACCAGGGAGTTTGTTCGGGGCTGAACCACTTGGATTGCATCGTGGAAGAGGGCTCTGAAGTCATCGGCCTTCTCGCTTGGGGCGCTATAGACGTTGAGCACGAAGAGGCTGGGGAGTGTTTTTTTCTTGGGTAGGATTTCGAGTAATGTGTGGGGAATATGTCTATGCTGCTCGAAGGAATGGTTTATGACGGAGATGTGTTTTGCGACGAGGGTTGCCGCTCTGTACATTGTAGCCTCCGGGCCGCTATCCATTTGCATGAACATAGTATACCCAGAGAGGCTCGGAGGGCAGTTTGGCTCCTGTAGTGCGATAATATCCGGTGCAAAGTCTCTAGTGCCGATGTAATGCATGAGAGCGCCGCGCTTGCGCCTGTACCCTCTACAATTCCATTGCCAGATTGTTGTTGTGTGTTTCTCGGACGGGGTTAGGGTTGATGATGGGTGGGCTGTCGGTTTTTGGCTTGCCATATTAGATCTGAGGTGTGTGAGGGGGCTCCTGGGTCGTGGGGTTGGGCAGGATTTTTGCGTTGACCGTTGTTGGTGTGGGTGCGGTGTTGCTTGTGATTGCGACCATGGTCTCGTTGGGAATGGGGACCATGATTCTGGATTGCGCGATTTGGCGCAACTGAACTGTGAGTTCCGCCACCTGCTTCGTCAAGGGCTGGATGAGGGGTTGTATGATCTGCTGGAAGCGGGACTCTTGTTGTGAGATGATTTCTTCCGCAAAGCTGCGCATCTGAGCTTGTACGTCGTTGTGGATGACCTTGGCCAGCTCACAGACTCGCCTGTCAAGCTCACCCATCATCTCGGCTTGGAGCGCCTTCAACTTGGCGTTGGATTCTTCTCTGAGCTTTTCTAGGATTTGGGCTGACGTCGCTTGTGCCTTTATGGGGGTAAGCTCGCATTCTGATGTGGGGCTGGGTTCAGGGGGTGGGGGGTGGTGGTGTGAGGGAAGGTGTGGGTTTGAAGGGGTGCGGCTCCGTCAACCTTACTTTACTCGCGGGCTCGCTGGGATCGGAGAGCTCAGCTGCCGGGACGGCAGGTGGTTGACCTGGTAATTCAGGGGGATTTCGGTTCCGCTTCTTGGGGTTCGGCGCCGGTCCTTGTTCCATCGCAGCTGCTTCCGCAGGTGTGGGATCCGTAATGGACGCGAATTCCACGCGCGCCATTGGGTTGTGGCTCGGCCGTGGTCTGGGTTGCGGATGCTCTACCTTGGTTGACGGCGCAGATGGCTTCTGACGCGGTCCTAACAGTCCCGTCAGAGGCCTGCGTTGTACTGGAGGTTGGCGGTTTAGCTGGCGACGAACGTGTGCCTTGTTGAGTGGCCCCGCTGTCTTGCCGGACACTTTGGGTCGGTGGCTGGATGCGACCCACCGCAGTTGACACATTTTTCGTTGCAGTCATGTTCTTGGTCCGCTGATCCGGGTTTGCCGCACCTGCAGCATTTGTTCTCCTCGGGATGTGGGCAAACATCCACGCGGTGCCCCAGGCCCAAGCAGGCGGTGCATATTTGTTCTCGGGGTCGGTGTGGTAGGCACCGGTATTCGGCGCCCCTGAAGTACACGTAGTACGGAACCTTCAGTCCCTCGAAGTTGATGATGGCCGTGTTTGTTTGGCCCATCATCCGTGCGCATAGGACCTTGACTCCCTGCGCTCGTATTTTCGTAGAAAGAATCTCGGACGTCGGTCTTGAATCCAAACCCGTGATCACTCCCCGGCACGAGTTATCTGGCAAAGCGATGTAAGCAAGGATTTCGTATTGGCGGCCGTTGATTGTGATAGCGGGAAGCTCTTGCACCCTGACCGCTACCTCGGGCTCAGGGGTGCTGACCACGACGAGATTCTGGTCGCGACGTATGCGGATCTTGACCGTGTCGATCTCCGCTGCAGTGAGCTGGGCTGCGTCTATGAAGGCCATAGCGACTTGTTCGGCGCTCCATGCTGTGAAATTGAGGCCGTCCCTAGGTCGTACAATGACCTTGTGGTCATTCACGGGTAGCGGCGGCAGCCGGTGTATTGGATGGGTCTTGCCGGCTCGTCCGGGCCTCCCATTCAGTTTCGGGGGTTGGGATTGTTGTGCCCTAGCCTGGGCGGCGGCCGCGGCATGTTCCGCGATACGTTTCTGCTTTTTTACCCGTCGGTTGACTACTTCGGTCCACGTGTAGTCGCCTGAGCTTTGCGGGGCCGAGTCATGCTCCATGGGTTGGGCGACGTATGTCGTCTTAGAAGGGGTTTGGGACCCGGAATTTTCTTCTGGGTCGGTGCTGCATTCGTCCGGAGACGATAGAGAGGTCATTTCGGGCGGGGCAGGGTTCGTTGAGGGCAGGACGGGACCTGAAGTTGCTGAGCCTAGGCGTGGTTAGGCTGAGCGGCCCGCCGCATAGACTTGGGCAATCCTATCTTCGGTTAGGCCTAGCGGGTGCGTCCCGCTTCGGATTTTCAAAGGGCCGAAAATGAAATTTCGGGAAGACCTACTTGCTGATATGTAGATATTTCGTGGTCCTGACGACAAGAGCAATCATTTGTTGTTGATTGTGAATCTCGGGTATCGAACTCAACGAGCTAAGTAGCGCTGAATCGGAGGAGCGAATAACATACGTGGCGCTCACTTAGACGTCCTCTTATTTTTTCCCACATATCCACGTTCTCGAACGAACACCGAGCACATGAAAACTGACCTTCAAACCTTTCTCGACCCTTTTGGTACAGCCCCAGTCGCGGCGTTTTGACGAGAAGCAAGGTTTTTGTCTGGTTCCTTTCAAAACAACGCAGGAATACACGTCTCACATGGGGCCTTCCGCCCACAGCCTCAGACCGAAAGTGCGTTCGACGTGCCACCACCGCGCCGTGACGTAACAGAGATGAGTTCGTGTATATCTGAGTGCGATCAACTTCCCTCAGCCCCTTGATGGCGTTCTACCCAGTGTTCAACCCACAGGACTCCAAAATATTGCCACGCCGCGCGCGCGGCGGCCAAGTAGGCAGTGCGGCCGTGGACTAACGGTTATCGTCCTTGCCTCCCACGCGAAAAGCCAAGGTGCGATTCCTGGGGGCGACGTGTCTTTTATTTATTTTTTCTACTTGTCATTCTCGCAAGTTAGAGAACTTTCTCGTCTCACCGAGTTACGAATGTTCTACGCGCCGAACGTTCTAGGCCGAATATTCCAGAAACCCACGCCGGTACCAAAGGTGCTCCGCGTGGCGAGCCGGAGTCAGTCTCGCCCCAGCGTTCGATCCTGCTGTTACGCCGACTTCGACGCCCGCGACGCTCTGTTGTTATCTTCAGTTTCCTTTTTGTTTTGGGCACAAGTTCGCCACATTAAACGTTTAGTTTTTCGTGTTTATTTATTGTTATTTTGGTCCCCACCCGTGACAATATTAGCTCGTGCGATGCTACCATCAATGAACGAAAGGACAGCATCAATGTCGCCATTTTGTCGTTCAAAAACACAGGCGCTTGAAAGTACACACGTGGAAGAAACGTGCACAGCTTCTAGGGATTCTCTTGGTTAAAAAAGAACTATGCAATTGTTGCCAGATAATTTTAAGAGGTTTCTCATTCCGGACATGCTTTTAGAAATGTTTTTGAATATTTTGTTTTTGTTTGAAAATTTATTGATAAACAGTTAGCGTATTACAAGAAGGGGCGTGGTCACCCGCTACTTGCTTTCGGAAAGTGTTTTGCAGCCAGAAATATGACTTCCTTAGTGACAATAAAAAATGTGCTAAAGAAAAACATCTAAAATTGAGTTTTTTTTTTATTTTTTTACCCTGTGCCTTTAATCACGGCCTTCGAGATCCCGAAACGCGCGAACGCTTCTCCGGCCGTCCCATTCATGCGGAGAAGGCGTAAGCGGGAAAGAGGAGAAGGCGGCGTCTCTCCGCGGGGAGGCGTTCTCAACCCAGGCATCGAATTCGCCGTTTCAGTGGCTTCAGTATGGCACATGGGAGAAGAGTCCAAGAAAAAAGTTGTGTTACGTCGAATTACTGCAGCTTCTACTTAAATATTTTTGTGTTTTGTGGTAGAACGGGGAAAAGCTGCTCTGGGGAGGCAGGTGGACAAGTTGTGATACTTATTTAATGTAAAATATAACCTGAACATGTGGCGCCTAGCGCTACAAGCGCACCTTTTGATATATTTAACTGCAATCTGTAGTGCATATTAAAAATATCGGCTCTTTACATAACAATTTGAATTTCCCTAAACAAAAATAATCTTAGCTGGATTTTTTTTCTTTTAAATTTTCGCACGCCGGGGTCACATTTTTTGAGCCTGAGCACGAGGTTTCATGATATCAAAAGGCAATCTGCGTGTTGTCTATCGAATATTTTTATTATTACGCAATTTATGCGCGTCAAATTGCGGTGTTTTCTTGTACTAGAGCACCTTTAAAAGAAAACTCCGGCGACTTTTTTTTTTTTTTTGGAGGGGGGGGTTATTTGGTTTAAGGGTTTAATCTGAATACGGATGCCTTCCTGATTACAAAATTCTACCTTGTTCCCCCAGATTCGCTCTAGTTAATTAAAAAAAAGGATGATTTTGTTCGCTGCCGAAACCGAAACATCGTTCTCCCTAGTTTTTCCCCAGTTTTCCCGGCCATCCAAACGTGACGTCACGGTCGGGCATCGAGGCGCGCGGCCGGCCATCGGGTATGCTCGCGCCCGCCTTTCTCAGGTTTAACATCGAGAAAACAGGGGCATTCGTGCTATCTGAAGTTGGTAATAATCTCTATTTGCGCAAAGTATGACCTTGGCCTACGTGCTGAATTATCAGAAAGCAAAAAAAGAACGGAAGCAATTGGGATTTTGAGAAAATCGTTTTTACAACTTGGTACGCTAAAGCCGCGGCTCGCTTGTTTCGTCAAATCGCTAGCAAATCCGTTCACGTTGTATCAGAAGCTGGCAGTTACGCTGGCGAAGAAAGGTCGACGAGTCACGCAATACATTTTTTCACAAATTGCCCAAGCACCACGGAGAGTGCTCGGAATGGGGGTACAGGCCCCACACGCTTGTCTTACCGGAGGGAACGTGCCATTTGTTTTAGATTTTCTTTAGAAAAGTTACGGTTGCAGACGCCAGCACGTGTAACTAGCTCTTGTAGCATGCATATGTTCCTTGGTGCTTAGGTAATTTAGCAAAATATCTATAGACCATTCCAGAAAAGCGCTTCTGGCCGGTGTCATTTTCAGCATTCGTGCGCGTGGCTCATACTTTGCTCGCCTTCTAAAGCGACGAACATGCGCGTGCTGGGATGTGACCTAACACATGTTGACTGTGATTCTCGTAAACATTGAGCGCCCGACTGCTGCCCCATGCAAGCACGTGCAGCCTGCTCGTGAGCATAGCTTTGCCAAGCTTGCACTTGCATGGGCATATATCCTCCTCTATACTCACAAAGCCTGGCAGTTCGACGACGGAGCGATAGAGTGCCCGGCTGCAGATTTGAAGCGGGAGGATTTGGTGGCAGAGAGCATTTCTAGGGTGCTTACATTTCTGTCTGTCTCAGGGTGAAGATAGCCATTGTTGCCTTGAATGTGCCAGCGCGTGACGCTCTCGCGCACTCGGTGCGTGACTTGGGCCGTAAGATGGCGTCTCTGCATTAGCCAAAGCTACGCGCTCGAGCTGAGTGACACCGGATTGCGCGGCACTTCTAAAATGCATAAAAAAACGATTGGGCGGGAAAATGGCTGAGATGTCACCACTCAAGCAAAAGCGCGCGTGTGTATGAAGGCACTCAAGCATTTCTGGTATTCAGCGCACAGCTTTTGCAGCGGCGAGGACCCGAAACATGAGTTTTCAAACCCGACGAGAAAAGAAGCGGCAGCGCGAGGAACGCGAGGAGCACGAGCGGACATTCCATCGCTCGGGAGAAGTGTGTTTCGGCGTCTCGCCGCAGCGGGGCGCCCGTTACATGGCTCTCCTAGGGTGCCTACATGTCTGTCTGTCTCAGGGTGAAGACATCCATTGTTGCACTGAATGTGTCAGCGCGTGACGCTCTCGCGCACTCGGTGCGTGACTTGGGCGCTAAAATGGCGTCTATGCATTAGCCAAAGCTACGCGCTCGAGCTGAGTGACACCGGATTGCGCGTACTTCAAAATGCATAAAAAAACGATTGGGCGTAAAAATGGCTGAGATGTCACCACTCAAGCAAAAGCGCGCTGTGTATGAAGGCACTCTAGACTCTCCTCTCATCCGTTGTCTGTCGCTCTCTTTCACATTTCGGCGGCCGCGTCTCGATGGCGATCTGCCAGGCTTTGTCAGTATAGAGGAGGATATGGCATGGGTTTGTCCGCACGAGCAGAGACATGGCGGTGTCCAGCCGCCTGGCTTGCAATCGTGCAAAGAATGGAATGAACTCATTCGTGTAGGCCAAATGGCAGGTTACTGTTCATGAAGAGCGTGTTGAAATGAAAATTAAAAGAACTCCGCAACCACCAAGCTTTAACATCAAGTTGGAATGAAAGGCGTATAAAATAAACATACCCTATTTATATCCAAATAAAGAATATTTCCTTGAAAATCCAATGGTGCGTGAAGTACAAAAATGCATCATAACATTTTAAATTCAAAATAAGTTACCAAAAGTCCCCCCCCCCCAGAAAATATATGTGTGTATATATATATATATATATATATATATATATATATATATATATATATATATATATATATGTAGTACTGTTGGAGTAGAATGGAACACGTTTATCAAACACTCACCCACGAGTGCCCACGGGGAAGAGTGTAATTCTATATAAAAAAATTTAAAATTAAGTTTTGATTTTGCACAGCCTCCATCAGCTGTAAATTTGCATGCCTCTCCTCAACGACATTAATATTTTCATAGTTAAAAAAAAAAACTTTCAGCTTTATATATTATTTTTTTGCAATAGAATAAAATAAAGGCGTTTTCACTACCTCTTTTGTGAGAGAAAATTTAATGTCAACCATTTGAAAAACCAGGCCATGGCTCTATCGTATATTAATGGAGCTATACACCTGCTTCCTAAACCTCTGTAATACGAGACACGAATAGCAGTGTGTCGAAGGTCATGTCTAAACTCAAAATTTAATTTTGTTTAGACGTTTCACCTCCCGTGCTGAACAGATCGGCCGCGTGAGTGGAAGTCCGAGACTAGCCCGAACTAGATTCGATATGCTCAAACCGGATAAAACGGAAAGAAAGAAAAATATTAGTGAAGCAATTGTGAACAACAAATGTGTCTGCACCAAATGTCGACTACAGTGCTAGAAAGCGCACTAATTTTAGAGCGCAGCTCTTAGGCGCCCGTTTCCGGCTTGAGCGGCGTCGCCGTCCGCTGTCGGCGTAATCGTGAGGTCACGTGACCCCGGTGAGGTCACGCGACATCACGAGGTCACGTGACCGACGGCTGACGCCGACGCCGCTCGGAGGGAGGAGTAGCAGGCAGACTGAGGAGGTTAGCAGGAGGGAGGAGGGTGTATACCCTGTCCCTCAGTACCCTTCCCTCCTCCTCCTCAAAAGCTGCGCTCTAATTCGGCGTTACAGGGAGGGGAACATCAACATATGTGGAGCATCAATAGGAACATCAACGGCGAGCTTTTTCGACAGTTAGCCAGTACTGCCACAGGTGACGAGGGCGTTGGCAACTATTGGCGTTGGTCGTCTGCAAGCACCTCGCCTTTTCCTCCTGGTTTCCTCCTCACCATGCGAAACCGCTGCTTGTGACCAATCGGCGCGGGTGCAAACGCTCCCCATGGTTTGAGATTAACCTCCCTCTCTACAATCTATAGGCTCTCTTTGTAACTACAGCTATAGCTACAGACACCTTATCAAACCCTAAGGTATCCTTGCCTATCTTGCGTATCTTGCACCTTACGTGGAGCAACAATCGCCAATGTCCGCTCCGAGAGTGACACACTACAAATCCAGATAGATGATGCAACGCGACTACTCGCGTATAGTTACGTGTTATTATGACGTCATGTGACACTCTACTGTCACGTGACAGGTGCGGCGCCACGTGACGATCGTGACGTCACGAGACATCATGAAGTCACGTGACGTCAAGGTGTCACGTGACGACGTAGACGCCCTGCTTCGTTTTGAGTATGGGGGAAAAGTCCGCAACACGCTATTGCTGTAAAAACGCAAGAAGCGCGCAAGAATCAGCCTTCTAAAAAAAGTAAAAAACAGTTTCGGCAGGTATGAACAGAAACAAAAATCAGTTCGGCAGTTTTTCTAGAACAACCTTTTGCTTCCCAAGAAACCCCTCCCCTTACAACCCGATTACCCATTTCGGCATTCCAGGAAGTCGCCAAAAATAGACCAGACTGCGAGGCCGGGGTGAACGGAAAGTGAAGCTCGACGACGCGACTGACACCAGCTCGTGACGCCTGCGAATCTGACGGCTCGTCGGTCGTGACGACTGGGAGGGCGCCGCACCTCGCGGCGAGCGTCGGAGTAGTGCTATAGACCTTGCATTAGCCAAGCGGAAGGGCATACTGCGAGTGTATCTCTGTTTCATACTTAGCGCGCAACGCTGTCAAAGCTACGGCGCGAGCGCGTATTCATTTATGGCCTTGTTTGCGCGAGAACGCGTGCAAATGATCGTAGACTCAGTCCACGCTCGGGACAGTAGCTTTGACAGCGTTGCACGCTAAGTATGAAACGAGTTATAGTTACACGCGCTTTACCTGCTGGCAGTCTGCAGCAGTAACTGTTCTCATGCAAATGCCTAAAACAAATGGCATCCATGCACGCGCGTTCGCCAACGCTCTATTTTGGTTATTTACTTCTAATATTTTATACGGGGTAGGACGAGCGCGTGTGGCGCTTGTACATACATTCCCAGCATTCTCCTGGATGCTTGGGTAATTTAGCAATACGTCTATTACGCTCGTACTGCTGGGGAGCGAGTCGAACGCGACGGCGCGAAGAAGCCTTCGCGCGCGCGCTTCAGGATCTCGGAGGCCATGCCTTAACATTTCGCGAGCTAAAATCCACCACTAAAATAAGCTGTTCAATCCAATTTAAGCTTGCTGGGCGGAGGCGCAATTTTTTCCGGCTCATTCTACAGCGAGTCACCTGAGAGTCTTATGCCCATTCTTATGCACATTCTTTACTTCACTTTTTGTGCGAAATTCAGCCTCGCGAAGTAGAATGAGGATATGACGAAATTGCCCAGGGGCCCATAAATTGCGATTTGGATTACCTATAGGTACTACCATGGCAACCTCGATGGTTCCGAAGGATCAAACAAAAAGCAAACGTTAAAAAAAAGTTTCACTTTCGAGAATTCAACGCTACTGCTGCGGAGAGCGACGAGACCGGTCTCCGCTTTATTTATTCCAGCCCTTTAATCTCCTTGGCTGCTTTTCAATTCGGAACGTCTCCCGTATCCATCTCCTTTCTCGTGGGAGGACCCTGCCTATGGGTGACGGGGCGTGAGTCAACATCACCCAATTCATTTCGAAACTTCTTCGTCCCTTATCAACTTGCCATTAAAAAAAAAGCCAAAAAGAAAAGAGACAGAAGAATCAACAAATGAGATTCCTTGGAACGTTATTGACACATCGAACGGGAAAGAAAAGAAAGTATTTCGTGCAGGCGGAGCTCGGAACTCCGACACACAAACGGGGCTAAAAGCGAACATACAAAAGCCACGACGATTAAAAAAAAAAAGAAAAAAAATAAGCAGATGCCGACGGAGCAACGTCGAGGAAAAAGCAGCGTCTCAGACACTACCAAGTGTGATACGTTTTCTGCTCGACGTTTTCTCGGCTCCTTCCGACTCCTGTAAAACTTTCCCCTTCGCGCGCTGGTTGCGTGCAGATTTCGTGTTCGCCCGGTGTTAGCTCTCTTGTTTCTAATCCAACTATAGTCTGTTCTCACGCTTAGCGTCAACGCTGCCAAAGCTACTGGCGCGAGCGCGTGGCTTCATTTATGGTTTTGTTTGCCGCGAGAACGCGTGCAAATGATCAGCGAGATCAAGCCCCACGCTCGCGACAGTAGCTTTGACAGCGTTGCACACTATGTATGAAACAGAGTATAGAGAGATAACACCGAAATTCGTTCGGCAACCGAAAGGAAGTCGACTTTTTGTTCGAAGACCCAACAGGCTTCCGCCGAAGAAAAAAACAACAAAAAAAAAAGACGAGGGCGAGCTGCTATATTAATTTTATAATGAAAAACAAATCCCGTTAACTTCATAGTAATAATAATTATGCATAAAAAAGTGATTGGGGACAGACGAAAAAACGGACACATACACCCACCGTCTCCAACTTTTCCTGTTTTTTTTTTTATCTGTTTCCAGTCTCGGGGGTTTTCATTATCGAGTCTTCCGCCGCACCACAGCTTCTCAGACATGTTTTAGTGTAGTGACTCGCAAGCATTCTTATCAAAACTGCAATAGCCAAAGCCCGTGAAGCTTTTCCGCAAAGACAGTGAGAAAAACCTCGCGTCAGGCAAATACCACCACCACCATCACCGCAACTCGCAAGCGTAAAAAAATTTGCTAAAAAATTTGACGTGTATGTCAAAAACGTTTCCTGTTCACCGCTGGCCCTGTCAGATAGCGCGCGCTAGGCGGAAAGACAATATTTCGGAACGGGTGCATTTTTCCGCGAGCTTAGCGATTTAAAAAGCAAAAGTAATATAAACGGTATTGTTTAGACAACGTAAGGTTCATCTGCGTTTGAGGTATACGACGACGCCAGTTTACACTGCAATGAAAAAATTTAGCCATTGCAGTCCGACTCCTGGGCTCTTTAAAGGGGCGGTGCAACGATATTCAATTGGAATATTTTTCAAGTTTACACGAGCTTATCTGGCACTGAGTGGGACTCATGAATCATCGCACGCAAGCGTCACATGGCCACAGAAACTCCTTTGTTGCGGTGTAATTTCAAGCTCAAAAGCGAGCGTTTTCATTCAATCTCGCCTTCGCAAAACTTCTGATGACGTAGCTGGGTGGTCGCAGTGCACGCCCAGTGACGATATTAGAATGCGGCTCATAGATTGGACATGAGCATTGCGTGGGCACTCGATTTGGGCTCGTGGTAATCTATAGCTCGAGAAGTTTTCGGGTTGTGGCCCGTGTCCAATCGCTGCAATGCCGACAATAGCCGAACCATAACACTGTCTGGAACTCGGCGCGTGTCCTGTGCTTTGCCAACCCCAGCGCGTGGCTATGATCCACATTGGCGGACATACTCGGCTCCAGATCACCAGGGCCGGTACTCTCGAAGCGATGGTAAACCCATTTTGGTAAACCACGGTGCCTAGGAAGGAAAAATTACCTAGGTACTGTAATAAACGGCTGGATATGAACAACAATAATTATTTTTTATTTGGCAGTAGATGCGTCATCTATCGGTGAAACAAGCCAGTCATTTTGGTTATCCTCTTTTTCCGCTGGTTGTTATCGATCTAGTATGGTATTTTAAGTCAAAATATAGTAATGTTGTACTTGAAGACCAATGTATTTGCTTCAGATGAAACGAAGAAATCTTAGCTACTATGCTAGAGTTTGTCGACGAATATTCGAAAATGTTAGAAACATTTTTTTCAATATGTTTCGCCATAAACAACGCATAGCTTTCCCGTGTAGCCTTCAGTCTGGCAACGCCGGTGCTGTGTCTCGTTTTGTTCCTTGCGACGAACGTTTCTGCGATCCGTTTGCCCTCTTCCGTTTGCCCAACCGATCCACCGATTAGTCACCGTACCGACTGCGGACTTACTAACAAAGTGATTTGCGGACCTATTTGGTACTTTGATAACGGAAACGATTTGTTTATTTCTCGTTTCTGCGACTTCTGGAGATGACATCGGCGAAGGTTGATTCGTATACCTCGCTTGTACCTTTCCCATTGGTGGATGCATCGACCGACCGTCGCGGTCAGAACAGGCGCAGCTATAGTGCCTTCATAGCAAGCGCGCGCTTTTGCAATTGATGGTGGCATGGCTCAGCCATTTTCCCGCCCAATCGTTTTTTTATGCATTTTGAAGCGCGCGCAATCCGGTGTCACTCAGCTCGAGCGCGTAGCTCTGGCTACTGCATAGACGCCATGTAGCAGCCCAGGTCATGCACCGAGTGCGCGAAAGCGTCACGCGCTGACACATTCAGTTCAACAATGGATGTCGTTCACCCTGAGACATGTACAGACATGTAGGTACCCTAGACGAAGCGGCACTGCTTTAGCGCAAAGCTGCGGGGTTTGAAACGAAGAGAATAAAGATGGCTCGTAAGGCGGGTGAAGCTAGCGCGCGCTCGCAGGATGAGCGCGGGTTGGAGGGTGTGGACACTCAGCGACAACGGCTGTCTCGTTCCGTGAGTATCCGCAAGCTAAGGTCCTCGTCACCGTTGGATTGCTGGCCACCGGGTGATATGTAGAAACCTCGATGCTGTCGGCATACTGTCGGCGCACTGCAGACCAAAAAACAGTACAATGTCCCAGCTGTTCACCCGGAACGAAGACTTTATCGAGGATAACCCCTTTCTCCGCAAAGTAATCGCTGCTCATGATTGGCGTGCATAGTGTAACAAATTAAATGTGTTAGCATAAATATATACACACACCCAACACTTGTTCGCAATAACATTTTTTTACTCATCATAAAAGCACATGCAAGGCTAATGTACCGTCATATGTCTTGGATCTCGGACTGCTGGAATGAAGAGTGATGCGTTCGCGGAATGCTGCCGTCGGTTAGTTTAGTAGTCCACTCTGAACTACCGCTTTGCTTGACGTGCTAATAGGTTGATGGTGCGTCATTAATATAACAGCCGGATCGAAATGAATGTTCAGCAGAACCAAGCAGAACTATTAGCCCTCATTAAGCGACGTCGCGGCCATTTTGCTTGTAGGTACTGCTCCACCCTCGGCGCCCCTGCTCTCCCAGTCACGTGACCTAGAATTCCCCTTCTAGGGGCAATGGTTAACTTTAACCCACGGTTCGCGTTCGAGAAAACGGGCCTGGCCGCTTGTTCTGGCCACGGTGGTTCTGGCTGCGAGTTGAGGGGTGAACGCTGCTTGTTTCTCGTTCATTTCTTCTGCGACTTCGATTGCGTGTGGTGAAAAACGAACGGGTGTTTCATGGGTCATTAACGTCACGGATCCGTTCTAAAGCGGTATTCGCGCAAAGCACGAAAATCGTTGCATCGCCCCTTTAACGAGGCAGTAGCCGACATACGAACGAAGGCCGATGCGGTGCTCATCCCGATTGAAACGGGCAGCGTCGCCGAACCCAAGATTACGCCTCCATCGGCGTGCGACCATTCAGTTGTTTGAAAACGTGCAGCCAAATTTTGTGGTAGTAGGGCGATGAAATGGACCGGTAGCGGGTCAGGTGTCGAACTAACTACTAAGAATGCAAAACAGATTCGAGAACCATGGTAGCTAGAAACAGTTGCTGTGAGTCATTGGCTCGTCAAGAGGTAGCGCTGGAGTACAGTGCAAGCGTGGCGCTATACGTCACTCTTGATGGCAGACCCGACGCGCGCAGTACGCGCGGCGGCGGCCTGGCGACTGTCGCCTTACGCAATGTGCATGAGCCAGAGCGGTGGCGAGTGACGGCATATTAGTCACACGTTTGCGCAGCCAGGGTCATTATGCGAGCACACGAAACTGCCACCTCATTCAGTGTAGCCACGCAAAAAAAAAGACTACGCCAAAACGGACATTTATATTAACCCGCCCCTTTAAGTGACGTGACGTGCACGTGTTGGAAAATTTGCAGGTCGAGCAGGCAGTCTACAAAGTATGTCGAGCATCTTTTTTTTAGCGTTGCTAAGCATTTGTTTGAGTAGGACTTCGACGGCAACCATTTTACACCATGAGACACCCTGAAATCCCTTGAACACAATTTCTAAGTGCCCAAATAACGAACCTCCACATCTGTTGTTCCTTTTCCAATGTTGGCAGTATATTTCAGTTTGAAAAAGCATTGAACACCAAATTTGAACACTTTATAACTTAGCAAAAATAAAAAAAAACGACGACGACAACAACAACAGCAAATATTTTGCCTATTATTTAAGTTACCAGTTACACGGTGTCTATTGATGTTGTTGAACCAAATTTGAGGGCAAATCGAGAGACTTCGAGACAATCGAGAAAAACTTTTACGGGGCAAACGCTAAGCCTACTTTTGATATGACAGCGTGAAGCAAAGGGATCGATGGCTGTTTGAAACATGGACCGAATAAATCGGTTTCTGGACGTATCGAGCTAGGATTTCGTAGAGAGCCGGCCAAAGAACGTGCAGTTAGGTCATAAAGATTTCACTGAACTTATTTAAGTAAACAGTTTAGCAGTCCTGCGTTATTCTGCAGTGTAGAGTCACAGCGAGAGCTGCGGCCGGTCACGGCGAAGCTGTTGGGCATCGGTGTGGCGCTCGCGCTCCGTGGGGTCTCGACGGCCAAGTCTCTTGGCTTCGTTCTCAAGAGCATGCATGCGCACCTCGCTGTTCTCCGCGCGGCGAAACGGCGAGACATCACCGCCAACGCAGTTTTCAGCCACGTCACGGCAAGCACGACGCTAGCATATGCGGCGACGCCAAGGCGCACGCGTGTCTGCTGCTTATACGCACGCTCGTCAACCTTCAACGGTGTTGTGTCGCTCAGGGATGCGGACGGAGGTTACGGCTGAACCCTTTCAATCGGGCGGCGGCTTGCGCCGCCTCGCCGAAGCTATTACATTTGCACGAATTAACTCCGATAAAATTTAAAATTAAATAAAAATGACAAATATGTATATTTTTTTTATTGCAACGTCACAGCACCTGTTGCTAGATTAGCGGACACTACACGAGACCCGCGCAACAAAATGGCCAATTGGGCTACGATGTTCGTTCAGAGAAAAGCGTCTAAAAAGAAAGGAAAAAAAAAACGGAGACAAGGAAGACAAGACAGCAAAGAGCGCTAACAGTTTTGATTGGAAACACGCAAATGTTTAAAGACACAATCGCCCTTCCCGCATAAGAAGGCGAATTTCTTATCGGTAATGGGCACGGACAGTGCACTTACGCAGTTTTCCTCTCCAATCGCCCTCTCTCTCTACCGTCACTCGTTTCTCTCTCTCTCTCTCCATTTTGTTTTTAAGTTCCCTGACAATTCTTTTCGTCTGCAGATTTAGGTGCACACGAGCCTCTATTAGCGGATGTCTCCAAACCCCGGCCCGCGGAGCCAAATCCGGCCTTTGGATGACTTCCGACCGGGCCGCGGTTGGCCCTGATTCTTCCGATGAAGCCCGGCCCGCGGCGTCCGTCGTGGGCCGCTATCGCGCCGTCCAGACCGCGGTATATCGCCAAATTGAGAATTACCTAGTGCACATGTATTTCCTGTGATATGTGCAGCATTTTTCTTTCGATCAACGTATTTGCAGTTTTTAGAGGCCGCAAATATGGGGCTCATATTATTTTCTATTTTTAGGATTGAATGTGTGCCTTAGACGTCGCACAACTTTGAATATATTTGGTACGCTTTAGTTTGAACGGCACGTCACCATGAAAAAGAGAGTGAGCGCGACTGAAACCAGGCCAATAGACGTCTACTTCTATAAATCTGTCACCGCACGCGTCACCATGATTCCCACGATGCCTAACGTGGCATTGCGCCGCGAGGAGGCGCATCGAGTTTTGGAATAAGTGTACTGTGTATTCTCGACCGGCTGTTTCCGGGTGGAAGAACACCTAATTTCGAGCCGCCAATTGTGCTCTGGGTAGTTGAGCTCTTATACGGCATGTTTAAATAAAAACCTTGCCGAGCATAAATACCCTGTCAGTGTCCCCCTGAAAGGGTACGGAAACGAAGTTTCACTTATTTCTTTGCATAAATGTGGTCTATATTGTGCCGGGCGATCGTAAACACTGATCGAGACTAGTGTTTCTGGGCTGCCGGCAGGAAAGTCAAGAAAACAAATTTTAAAACAAATAATAGATTTCAACATTGCGCCTGGTGGCAGTTTGTAAAGCTCCATTGAATGCCGCCACGCCATCGGCCTCTAGGAAGCAGCACCAGTACGCGGCAGTATGGTTCTCTCGTGGAATTACTTAGTCCTGAATGTGACTTGGCGGAGAACGCTAATGACTCTACTACCTTGTATATGTTAGCTTCCACGGTACTTCCGCAATGTGCATTACTCACCATAAAGCTCTTCGTACTTTGCAGACTTTAATATAGGAGCTTGATCTGAGGATGCGAGGGCCTCTGCCAGACTATAGTGCCTCAATGTCCTTCTGTTTAGGGTGATGCCATTGTTTGTAGTACCCGATGCCGACAGCACGCGCTCACAGGGAAAATACAAAGAAATCGCAGGAAACAAAATGTCGCCGTAGCACAGTAAGCGCCACGAGCGCGTGCAAGGACACGCGCTTTCACGCGCTTCAGAACAAAAAATAAAAATAACCATTTGAAACAAAATGGCCAGATGTCATCACCCCAAGCAAAGCGCACATGAAAGGCACCCTATGCCAGACCAACCATACCCCGTTAGGTCAGGTTTCAATAGGTTTCCGATAGAAGGGAGCGTACAGAATGGTAATATTATTTGTTCGCGCTGGCTTCGAGTGACGATAAAGATGTAATATGTGCATCGCCCCGAAAATTTCAAAGAAAAAAAAGTTTTTTGTTAGGCGATAAAAAAAAAGTTGAAAGTGCATTTTGCTTTTTTTCGGGCTCGCTTGCTGCGCTGTGTCTTTGGCAGGCGTTGTTTGGGATGTACCAGAGAGGGCGTCGGATTGAACGGGGGACTCGGAGAGGACTTGGAGGGGGCACGACCGCAGGGCATGCTCCCGAGAAGGAAACACGCCGCGCGTTGAGCGTGCGCCAAAGTCCCCGGAGGACTCCCCCGGAGGATGTTGAACGTGAGCCGAAATGCCGAGCTCAGGGAAGCGCGGGAACTCCCGTCAAAACCTAATTCCGCGCCGCAATGGCTGAAGCTGCATCGATCGTCTCAATCTGGACTGCTGCTTCGGCAATACCGTAGGGGGATTCCAGGGACACAAAATCCTGGGCCCGTACATTTGCCACGGTTGCTTGGCTCGTGAGACTTGTCGTTGCCGTATCGTTTTCTTTTGTCTCCGATATTTTAGTTTTGTTTTAGAGAGAAATTCGTTTTTTTGTTTTCGTCGCTTAGTTCGACGGCGACGCGCCAGCTGCGGGCGTCTCGATCAATTCTGCTCGAATCTGATCATTTCTTCTCAGATTCAAGATATTCACGAATCTATACTCTGTTTCACACTTAGCGTACAACGCTGTCAAAGCTACTGGCGCGAGCATGAGGCTTGATATCGTTGATCATTTGCACGCGCGCTCGCGCAAACGAAACCATAGACAAAGCCACGCGCTCGCGCCAGTAGCTTTGACAGCGTTGCATATTAAGTATGAAACGGAGTATAGATTGCGCCACGGCTCTGGCTTGTCAAAAGACACCCTGTAAGCCAAGCCGATTTCACGTGCCTCTTCGTGCTGGTTCGGGTTTTCGCCGACACCTCCTTCCACTACACCCCTACCTCCTCTGAATAAAACAGACACTATTTAACTTCCGCTTGGTGTTCTTACTTAGACTGGCAATTCGTAAAAAGTGATGGGTGCACGTGCATGGTCTTGATAGGCGCTCGAGGTGGGCAGTCCGCTCGGCGCCCGTAGCTTGCTACCAGACATGTACGTAACGCGTTACAAGTAACGAGTTACTTGTACCTAGTTATTATTTTCGGTAACGAGTAACGTATTTAGTTACATTTTTAGAAAAGGAACGAGTAACGGTATTTAGTTACTATTAAGGCCAAGTAACGAGTAACGGTATCTCGTTACTTTTGAGGAGGAACGTGTACAACAGCGATTAGATGGCCTCGTTTTAATTCTAACCTGAGTTTGCGTCTATTGCGACAAAGGCAGATGGGCAACCCGAAAAACAAATAAACAGTATGACAGTACAGCAACGCGTCAGTCGAACAGTTCGACTGACGTGTCCAGCGATATACGTTGCTGTACTGAACTCTACAGCTTGGAATGTCCTTCACCCAGCGAGCACAATCAGGTTCGTTGGGTGAACTTTCTAGAACCGGGTACGGACCGAATGTAAACCCGGAGGTTGCAAACACAGAAAGGCACATAACCCATTACCCGCTGTCCTCAATGAAGACGTAGTTCCCGAAGATTCGCCAGCTCTTTCTGAAGCACAACACTGCCGTTCCTTCGAGCGCGTCGGTAGAACGACTATTCAGCGTCGCCGGAGATGAATTTTCAAAGAAGCGGGAAACATAACAGATGAAAACTACTACAGGCAGCTGCTGCGTGAGGGCAATGACTACTAAAAAGAAAACAACAAACCATAAAACAAAAACAGTTGTGCATTTGGTCGTCAAAGTAACGTGGAAAGTAACTCGTTACTTTTGAGGTAACTCACGCGTTCCTTTTGAGAATCGGTAACGAGTAACGTATTTAGTTACTTTTTGAGCGAGTAACGAGTAACGGTATTTAGTTACTTTTTTGGGTAACGTGTACATGTCTGCTTGCTACATTGTTCCGGAAAGCTGTCTCCGAGCAGTGTCACGTTCATTAAAAAAGCTTCTGGTCGGTTCCAGTTTCGGCGTTCGTGCATACGGTACGTTTTTCCTAGCTTGGCAAGGCTATGAACACGCGCCTGCTGAGCTGTGGTGATTGCACGCTGGTCTAGGGATTTGTCAACATGCACCGCACCGGTGTGTAGTTGTGTTACCAATGCTACAAATCGTACTGCACTCGCTAAATGTTTCCCTTCACAGCACGAACCAGTGCAGTCATATTTGAGAAGCAGGTCAACCTCACTGTGTACGGGTATTTAACGACTAGTTTTCACAGCATGGTTTTCGGTGTATTCACTGGTCGAAATAGATACCTGTGCGCTTTATTGCTATTCATTGTTTGCTGACAGCGAGCTGCTCTGTTCCATGCGCGCCGCCCTGTTTGTTTATGCTGACGTCATGACACAGTAAAGGGGGAGGGGCGGGCTGCGCTTTTTGCGAGATTCCGGTTGTTTAGAAATGTTCGCAGATACCGTATAGTGAAAGAACGTCAGAAATGCATAGTCACGAAGCTCCAAGAAGAGCGCCGATGCTAAGGGAGCTGTAAAAAGCAAACATCTCGTTTTATGCGCAGCCCCCTCTTCACAAGAGCCTGCGTTTGAGATTATTATTTCACATTTTCATCGCTGGGGATAGGATTTCGGATACTGAGTCTATACCGTTCAAATAGAAAGCATAGAGAAATTAGTACTACGTAAAGAGTGGCCACTCAAGCCGTTTCGCGGCCCAGGAGTTAGGGACTCTACTGGCCGTTAGTAGGCGCAACAGTGCCACTTATTTTGAACTTTTGTCAGATATATAATATTAATAAATAACTTCATTGTATAGAGTAAACTTTTAAAATTATTATGAACTTTGAAAACTTTCAAAAACGACTTCAACGGCTGTCGCTATGGCTGCGGCACGACGGTTGGCTTCGGAGTCGTGGACTCGACGGAGGGCAAACGGAGGGCGGATACTTCGGCTGCTTGGTCTGTGTCTCTTGCCTCGTTGTGTGGGTTGAGTTGGTTCTGCGGCTTGTTGTCTCGTGCCGGTTGCTAGTCATTCTTCCGTTGCGGTCATGGTATACGGTATATGTAAGAAGTATTGTGACTGTAGTTTCTTTGTTGACGGACATTTGCATTTGGTCACTGAATCTAGAAGCCACTGGGCCAGTCATATGTGCAAGCGCCTTTCAGCACATAGGTCATATGTGCAAGCGCCTTTCATGGAACTTGGACGGTAATATTTTTAAATGCCCTCCATCATATTGCATTTGTCGCTGTAAGTCTCGCTGTAATACAGTACTTTTTTTCCAGTGTACAACTGTTGACGCGTTATTCATACATTTTGCATGTGTATTGTTATTTTTGTAATGTATGAATAACATACATCACTCCTTGCCTTCAGAGTTGATGTTTGTTTTGCTTGTCATAGTTACAAAAATAAATACTTTTGTGTGTCAATCACTTGGTGTCGTCCCATGTCGTCCCTTCAGAGAGTTAGCACAAATGTGAAAATATCCTTTTCAGTGTGCGGTCAGTTTGAATTATATGTAGCGCTGGATGACTTTTCTTCTGCAGTAGAATTAAGGTATGTTTATAAAACAATTCTATTTTAAACAAAAAACAGCAGAACCTATCGCTTTGGGAATGATTATCTACGTTAATGCGAATAGCATCAAACGGTGCGCGAGGTTATGCGCGTTCGTCAGGTGGCCGGCACACTCTGAGATACGCCAGCCCATCTCCCAGGCGATTCTAGGTTGACGGCCTGCGCAGCCCTGCGCACGATCTCCACCGGCCCGGCACGTGCGTTTGTGTCGCTTAGGAGAGGCGAGCAAAGCACGCCGCGCCATGCGCTGAAGCGCTCGGGAAGCCGTTACCGACCAGACTTTCTGGCGTCTCAGCTAATGATCTCAAAAAAACGGTACTCTAAACCGGTTGTTTATATCTTTACCCATAGGACCGCGCTTTACAGCGCTGTCACGGCTTACCGGTGCGCGCGCGTTCCATGCACGGGGAGCTCATTCCGCTCTCGTGAGGCTGAGCGCGGCCGCTACATCACCCTCTCCCGAGCGCGGGAGAGAGGGTGGGCGGCGGCGTGCTCGGCTCTCCCCGGCCATGTGACAGCGCTGTATGCTGCGTCCTCAGTGCTAACGACCGTTTAAGAAGTGCGTTGTGCAAACTGCCCTCGGCATAGCTCTGTGGTTAGCGCGTCTGCCCTGCTGAACAAAGGGTCAACGGTTCGAATCCCAGCCGGCGCCGGTCTTTTTTATTTATTTATCGACCCGCGGCGTAAGAGGTTAGATAAGCCAGATAGATAGACGAATACATAGATACGCATAGACAGCGTGAAGTAGCCAAAGATTGCCTATTCACATTAAAAACCATGCTAGTTACAATAACACTGACTCGTTAAACTAGAGGGCGCATGCTACTACCAGATACAAAAATATGCCAGAATTCGCCTTGAATCCATTCATTCATCTGGCCAGCGGTTACTGCGTGTATCCACCCATTCAACACTCAACTAGGGACTATACTGGCCGCTGGGTGCGCTTCGCTGACGCTGAATTGGGCCGCTGGGGCCTGTGGAAGTGTCCGCTCTTTGTAGTACCATATTTCTCTATGTAGAAAGCGTCTGGGCGGTGGCATTTTTAGCGTTCGGAGCGTGCCGCGGTGCTTTGCTCGTCTTTCAAAGCGACAGAGTTACCCCTGGAATGTGGATCTGTAAGGTTTCGAAAGGTGTGTAATCGATTCGGTTGCAAACGGGGCGTCCTTTCAATTTACACGTCTCTCCACGGTCCTTGTTTGGGTTCGAAGTACGCAAAGTCAGTGCAGGTGACAATGGTGCAAACGACAGGACGACGCAACTGAGTTTTTACGGCCGAATTCAGGAACGCTACTAGAACTCGCAACTCCATTCAAACTCCGCTTGAGGGCGGTTTGGCGCTTCATGGCTCAAACTCGATTAGAAACTCCACTCGTGAAGAAGTATTCAACAATTTCCTGCAAAATGTCAAGGTATCGTCGGGGCTACCTCGAGTTTTCCTTGAGAGTCGTGTTAGTTTTTGGGTGCCATGGCGGCCGGCACATCGTCCGCCGAGTTCGTGAATTCGTTCTTTGAGAACCGACAAACTACTGAACCGCAGCGAGATACAAGATACTTCCGGTGTCACGGCGTCGTTTCAGCAACCGACCGAACGCGATTGAAGTGTCCGAAAACCGCGCATGTCTTGAGCGCTAGTGGCTTTACGAAAGTGACGGTGGCCGGTCTTTTGAAGTCGCTGTAGGAGTGCGTGAACAGTCGTGGTCTGCCGATTCCTCCAGCATCGCTCCAGCTCTTGATTGCGTTGCAGTTCTTACGGCGCTGAGACGTTCAGGAGCACGCGGTAACCGGCGACCTGGTAAGTGTTGCCACCCACAGTGTGCCGGGTCTTAAGGCATGCAAGTGTCGCGGGTTCATCGCCACCGAAATGTGCCCTAGAGCCAGGAGCTCGCGCTTGTAGCCTATCTGCAGGTACCTCACTTGGTAAAATAGTGTATTAGGCAGGAGATCGAACTATAGGGGGCGCTTTATCGAGTTTGTTGTCCCCACAGCCTGGTGTTCCCTCACAGCAAAACAAAAACATTGAACCTCGTCTAGCACGGTCTGGGCACAAGCGCTTCGCTCTGACCAATGCTCTGGTCGCAGGAGGAGCGGCCTTCGAATCGTCATCTCTATGATTTCTCTGATAAGAACAAACAAGAAACTTTAGTTCCCTACAGCTGAAGCGTACCGTTAGAAGGCGAGACTGTTCGATCTCCTCCCCAATGGTGAGACTATTAGCGGCGAGATGTTTTGCTGAACAAAAAGTTAGGGCGCAAACAAGCTGGTGATGGTTTAACATTTTGGACGAAACCCCGAGACTGGGGGGGGGGGGGGGGGGGAAGGAGCAACACAACACAGTCTCAAACACAGCGGAAATTTAGGCAGAATATGGTGGTTTTATAGGGTACAGGTGCCGCCTTAAAACCATTTTCCATTCCTTCTGGTTGTCAGGAGCATCTGTACCCTATAAAACCACGATATTCTGTCTAATAAATTTCAGCTGTGTTTGAGTCTTTGTGTTGTGTTGTCCTTCTCCCCTTCCCCTTGACCCGCCCCCCCAATTCTCGGGGTTTCGTCCAAAATGTTTTGTTGGCGCCCTCGTATGGTTAACTTTCGTGACGTCATTACCTTGCGACCGAAAATTTCGATGGTGTTTTTAATGAGCATAGTGGAAGCTCGAAATCATAGCGCTCCGAAACCAACACTGCCAACA
This sequence comes from Ixodes ricinus, assembly GCA_037355805.1. Classification (NCBI taxonomy): domain Eukaryota; kingdom Metazoa; phylum Arthropoda; class Arachnida; order Ixodida; family Ixodidae; genus Ixodes; species Ixodes ricinus. Next base: position 55,344 of record JAZHYW010021863.1, read on the forward strand.
CCGTCAAAATTAAAGTTCTTACATTACTCTTATTTCCGTCGATAGAAATTTTTGCCGACGTCATAGTCGGCATTTGGCCAATCCTGGAAGGCCGACGACAGCGAAGGTTTCGATCGCGCACGTCGCCAATAGGCTCTTACAAGTAGCGTCAAATGCGCCAATGCACGGGGCCCATGCCTCGTGCGGCCCCTGGAAAGCGAGTGGCGGCGACGACACCACTCGTGGCCTCTGTCTTTCGCGTTCGGTTAGTGGTACTCGTAGAAACGCCGAGGGTGAATTTTATCGAGGGACTTCACTCGTGTCCGCTGGCCCGCGCCTCCAACGACGAACTCACGCAGCTGAGTCACTAGAGAGTTCTAGTAGATCGTTTTCAAATGCCCGCTACCGTTACGGGCGCGCGCTTCAAAGCATGCATCGAAGTGGCAGCGCGAGCTCCCTGCTACAAATAGCGTGACCTGAAAACACGATCTACTAAAACTCTCTATTTTGACGCATCTCCTGTTGAAGGCCGTAGCGGCAGTGATCAAGCAGCCGAAGGTTCGTTCAGCATGGAGGATTTCCTCGCGAGAAGCTATTTGTCTTTGGCTCGAGGTACCTGAAAGCGTGTGGATGTTCGCATTATTCGACAAAGAAGCGTCCTTAACGTCCAGTTGCTGGGGATATAAGCAACATCTCGGGAAAAGTGCGTAACCGGCTTCGAACATACGCAAATTTGATTGGAGCTTCACCCAATGGGCGGTCTAACTTTCCACAGTCTCAATCTGAACCTCGTCGACAAGTTCTTGGTTCGGCCACACTTCCGAGACAAGTGTGTCTGAACTTTTCAACTTTGCTTGGCTTCAAAAGTGCAGCCTTACCGGTTTTGTTCCCCTTTCCCAAGCCGGGTAGCAACTTGCCTCCTATACGCCGCATTCACATGGCGGCAACGTTACTATAACCACTCAGTGGGAAGCTGCCATAGAGCCTGCTTTAAAAAGTGGCTCAATCCGTACTCGAGAACCGAGCTAATGGCGATCACCAGCGTCGCCATTTCTCCCGCAGCGACCACTCCGGAATTGCACGGCTGCACGTCGAGTCGGGCAGGGTCGAGCAGCGTCATCTCGCAGGGCCATCTCGCAGTAGCTAATGTAAAGCAACTTTCATGCTTCAACTCGTCGCTAAATGGTGGCACCGTTATCGTATTTGGCTCGGTCTCGGTGGATGCCAGCGCCCGGGTTTCAGGGTGAGTTTCCCGACTGAGGTTTTAGTAACGTTGCCATGCGGTGAATGCAGTGTAGAGTTGAGAGAGAATGCGGAAAGCAACTCGTCTGCTTGTCGCGAAGGGGTTGCGGTGACGTCAGTACGACGCCGAGTTCTGATTGGTCTACTCTCTATTTTGGTTTTGAATCAGCCAATAAGGGCTTGACGTTCTGACATCATCGCAACCCCTGTGCAAGGAGCAGACGAACTCGCGCTCCGCATATAAAGGAGGCCCACGTCTCTCTCGGCTTTCTCGCTTATTCTCAGTCACAGAACGGGACAAAACTGCAGCATTTGTGTAGCTTCAACGTGCTCGCTAATGCGTGCCGTCACTACCGCCGTTCGTATAACGGGCTGCTTCTTCGCGTTTATTCGAGCGTCGGTAGCAATCTGGGCCCGCGAGGACCACCTGACATACAACGAACGCCGTCGTTTTTCTTTCTTTCGCATGACACAGTCATCCCGTGCCACTTTTCGGCGCACTTGCCGCAACGACTACCGAAGGAGCGTTCATTTCCAGAGCAGCGATATCAAGGGGGACGCGACGGTTGCAACGGAGCGCAAAAAAAGGCAGCAAGTTTCTCGCGAGCGTTCACAAAATATAAGCTGCGGTTTTATCGCGGATGATGACTACGAAAGAAAAAGAAAAAAGCTCGGCAACAAACTCGTGTTTACTTTCCGTACAAAACAGCACCGAGCAAGCACAGGGAAGTATAACTAAGATAAAAAATAAGCATTCGATATAATAACGCTCACGTAGCATTTATAACGTTTAATAAAAATTGTATAAAAAAGTCTGTTCAAAAGGACCTGTGGGTCGCGAGCCATTCGGTCCGCGTAGCATCTTGCTCGACCGCGCTCTTTGTCAATTCCGCTATTTGAAAGGAGCCCACGTCGGTCGCTCCGAGTGGCGCGCATACCGCATGCAAAGGCGCCTGCGGCCTCGTAACGACGTGCTCTCGTTGACATTTTTTGGTCGATTCCATCAACGGCGAGCGCAGTTAGGTTTGCGAGCCCAGAAATTCGCAATAAGGAAAGTAGCCTTTGAAAGGCGACTTTCATATTGACGTGACGCTGCCCGCTGCCGTTCGTACACCGGCTGGAAGTCACCTCGCGAAATAGCAACTCTCTTCTTTTTCTTTTTTTTAACGCTGTGCGCGGCTTTTAAGGCTTGGATTTTTGCGAGTGTACTTACAGGCGTGGAGTGTTTCGGTGAGAAGGCTACACGCCCGACGCACGAGCCTTATCGGCTTAAGGCGAGCTTTACAATTCTATCCAAAGGCTAAATGATAAGGATTGTATTCTATTACGAGGCTGTCGATGCCTCTCGGAGGTTAATTTATTTATTTATACATATACCCGCTGCGCCATTAGGCATTATGTAGGGGGGGGGTACGTGGATTGCGTACACACGATGAACATATTCGAAATGCAACGAGAGTACGACGTTAGGCATTATGCTGCTGAAATGCTGTCGAAATAATCTACACTGCCGCCCCCGTATCTAATTCCATTCGTAGTGGAACATTCCCGACCTTGAGCATGTAGTGGAAAGAGGCGCCCGATTTAAGTCTATCCTAGAGAAGACCGTTTGTCTCGCCACAGTTGCCAAAAATGTCTTCTATACTCCGTTTCACCTTACGTACGACCGCAGCTTTCACAAACGCGCTTTCAAATTCCTTGGGAATCGCACCTTCTCTCAAGCTCAGCCGAGCCTCCCTCTCCCTGTGTGCACCCAAGCTCGCCTTTGAACACGTCCCGGTATCTTGCTAAGATGCCTTTCAGCGACGCTTCCAGGTTAACACTGTCTCAGTGTTAACTGTGCCCGAATCCAACTTCAGTTCGTAAACCCAGTCTATACCGATGAGCGGTGGCCCGTCCTCACCCAGAACCTGGGGTGGCAGCTTCACCCCTGAAATCTCGGTATTTCACTTCCACCATTGCCAGTCCTTTTGGCTTGACCCCCTCCAGTGTACGTGCGCAGTACTATATCGCCGCCGGAGATAACCGGGCGTTGTGGAATAGTGACTGAAACTGACGCATTGAAATGATGTACAGTCGTCACGGAATGAAACGCGAACAAGGAGCGCATGGTTTTCGACCCACGCTGAGTCACCTAGAGACGCAACACTGAAGGTTTGGATGCACTGAGCAAGAGTCTAACACATCGAAGGAGGAGCCATCTTCTTGCAGCTCCCATCTGGTTCAGGTGGTGCAGCATCTAGCGAAAACCATGCACCCACTGTTCGCGTTTCATTCCGTGCCGACTGTACACTGCCGCCCCCGTATCTAATTCCATTCGTAGTGGAACGTTACCGACCTTGGAAATGGGCGTTCGTGTTGTTATCTTTGAGCGACACATTTCTTCGCTCTCGTCATTTTCATCTGCTGCGAAGTTTCGGAATTCCTTGGTCTGTTCGATTTCTGCTGAATTGGTGCCCTGCAGAAACGCTAAAAATGACCATCGCGGTCGCACCGATAACAAATAGCGTTTCGATGCGGGCATATGACGGTGCGATGTGCCTAGGCGAGCCAAAGCGAAAACTTTTCTCTTGCGCCGCCCTCGTGTTTTGCTTCGCTGCCAGCTTCGCAATTCAAAATGCTCGTTCTGTTCTTCATGAAATGCCTGGACGTTCATGATGGCTCCCTCGATAGTCAGCCCTTTTTTTACTGCCTTCCCGAACGTCAAAGTTTCGTCTTCGGCAAACAAAACTCCATGTATGTCAACGCGACTCAATCCCGTGGCGAACCTGGTCCTGAGGGTGTCTTCCAAGTTGCTGCCCAAATTGCATGTTTTGACAGCTTCCTTAATTCGGCAACAAAATTTGCGATCGTTTCACCTTGCTGTTCCGCTCTCTTATGGAACGTGGCCCTCTCCGCTATCACTGACGGTCGCGACGGCAAGTGGTTTCTTAAAGCCGCACGCAAATCTTCGAATCTTTTGAGTGCCGGTTCCTCCGGCGCTTCTAGACTCTTGAACAACTTGTACTACCTGTCTGGTCCTAATAGCCTTATAACGACGTCCACTTTACTTTTGTCTGCGACACTGTTCGCTGTCAGAAAAACTCGCAGTTATTTGCCCTTCTTGTATCATGTTTTTTAAAGATTTTAACCATATGAGTCTATGGTTATACGAATCTGCGATTATTTATTTTTATTTTGAATCTGCCGAATTGTTTTATATATCTGTGTTGTGACAGATGTAAATTTATTATTTTGATGTGGAAAAACAAAACAGGGAACCTAGAGTTGTTTATTTCGCAATTTTTATTAGCTTATTAGTTGCCTAAAGGTTGTTACTTGTTTTATTCTTCGTAAATAAAAAAAAAAAACTAGAAAATATTATTAATGTTGTTTGTGCCGGCTAGCTATACGGCATGGCGGGCGGGGGAATAATCAGGCACACGCGTCTTTTGCTTTAAAGGGGCGATGCAACGACTTTTGTACTTTTGCGCAAATACCGCTTAGAGGGAATCAGTGACGCTAACGACCCATGAAACACGCGTTTGTTTTTCACCGCACGCAATTGCAGTCGCCGAAACAAATTAAAGAAAAACGAGCAGCGTTCAAACCCTTAACTCGCAGCCAGAACCAACGTTGGCCAGAACAAGCGGCCACGTGATCTGGAGCCGATTATATGCCGCCAATGTTGATCATAGCCACGCGCTAGGGGTTGGCAGAGCGCAGGACACGCTCTGAGTTCCAGACATTGTTATGGCTCGGCTATTGTCGCCATTTCAGCAATTGGACACGGGTCACTACCCGAACGCTTCTCGAGCTATCCATTAGCACGAGCCCGAATCGAGTGCGCATGCAATGGTCGGGTTCAGTCTATGAGCCGCATTCAAACATCGTCACTGGGGAATGCTGCGACCGCCTAGCAACGTAACTCAGAAAGTTTTGCGAAGGAGAGATTGAATGAAAACGCTCGCTTTTGTCCTCGAAATTACACCGCAACAACGGAGTTTCTTGTTGAGTGGCGTTGCGGGCGAGTATTCTTGAGTCCCACTATACTCTGTTTCACCTTATGATGTACCGCAGGAAAGGCTACAAGCGCGAGCTCCTAGCTCTAGGGCACAGCTCGGCGGCACAAGGTCTCGAGCGTTAAGAGTAGCTCCCAACGCTATGAGCTCGCGCTTCTAGTCTTGTCTGCGGTACAACATAAAGTGAAACGGGGTATAGTGCCAGTAAGCTCGTGTAACGTAAAAAAAAAAAACATTAATTGAATATCGTTGCACCGTCCCTTTAAGGCCCGTTCACGCGCTTGCGCTCGACTCCGGCCAACTGAGACAAGACCGGTTTTTAAGCTTTGCGACGACTTACGGCCGGCTGCATGCGGTGCGCAGCCGGTCGTAACCCGTCAAAAAAAGGCTTAAAAAACTATCTTGTCTCAGTCTGTCGTAGTTAAGCCCAAGTGTATGAACGGGCCTTTAGGCGCTTCTACGAAACGAGTCCGCGCATACGAGTAAAGAAAAAGAAATCCTGCCGTGCTATGGACCCATAAATCGTGCAGGCAGATTTGAAAACACCTGTCAGTCGAGTTAATCGGCCGCCATCTCATGTTTATAGACTTCGTTTACTAAAAAAAAACTCTCTACAGGAAGTTACTGGTAAACAATTCAAAATTTTACTGTGCACGAAGCTATTTTTACATATAAAAGTTGGAAGCTTCGAGGAATTGCGTAGCCGAGATTAAGCGAAAGAGGCATCTGCAGCTTACATGAATCGAGCAAGTGTATACATCCCGTTTCGCCAGTGGAAAATCGGCGCCCAGGTAAAAGTGTCTCATGCAGAGCTGCAGGGAGACTGTCGCACGGAAACGACGTTCTTTCCGGTACAGGACGGGAAATCGTAAAACGCTTCGAAGAACATCAGTTTTTACGACGTCCTCGTATAAAAAGGATTGCAGAAAGTGTCACGAACCCAACTTCCGTATACTCACTCGCCAGCTGAGCTTGTTTCTTTCTAGTTTTTGTTTTTTAAATATTTTTTGGAAGGTGGGTATTTTTAGTTTCCTACGCTTACAACAATACGCGCTTTCAATTTTGTTTCAAAGTATTTGGGATACCCGATGCAACGTATGGATGGATGGCTTTCAGTGGAATGAAACATAGATCGCAATCGTACTTCTTTTTTTCTTCCCGCCCGCGTTGCATTGGGGGCGTATCAATCTCGACTGATATCTCGGCAATAAAACAAGGCACTAAAACAGAACAGCCACTAGATACGAATGGATGTTTGCGCTGATTCGGTCTTTTCAGTGTGTTTACCTAATGTTGCTATAGTAAACTCTAATCCATTACATGCACATGTATTTTTTCTTCTTCGTAGCGTTTCCTACCTTCGGAAATGCTGCAGAACTTTGCCCCCGAGTACAGTAACGTAGTGTACCGATATTTATTTTACTCGCGTACCGAGGATTCGTGGCCGCCTCGGCGGCTCCGGGGCAAAAAGCCGGCCTACGGATCTCCAGGTGGCGGGTTCGAATCCTGAGCGAGGTGCCCGTAACATGACAAAGGCATATTGTGGAGATAGCGCCGTAAAACCGAGCATTTTGTTACACTTGAAAATATCCCCAGGTGGTCAAAAGTAATCCTCGATCCTCCGCTGGGGCGTTCCAGATGTCATTCGTGGGTTTGGCATTTAAACCCCCAAATTTGACCTTTTGACCGAGGATTCGTACACTCTTGTAGTTATCCAGAAGACACAATTGAGAAAACATGGTAACCCAGGAGCGGGGGTTAGCGCCTGCACGCATGCTTTAGTTTGTCATTTCATTTTGTGCTCAAAGGGAGGCGGAGGGAAGATGGCTTAATCAAATAGCTCGTGCTTTTTAACTGCACTTCACACCCTCTCGGAGGCTTTGTTTTCCGCCGCAAGTTGGCCATAGACGTCGTTCGTAGTACTATATGGAAAAATATTTCCATCACTAAAAGCAGAAGTAACACACTTATGGAAGTTAACGGGTCTCGTTTATAATTGCAGCTTCACTCCTGCACAGATCCAAGCGTTTTCACTATTTTCTTCTGGAGATCCGAGTGAGTTAGTTGGGAGCAGTTATGTGTCTAGCCAGGCAGAGAGTTTCGGGGCATGTCCCGGGAGTTGTCATTCCCGGTTGGGAGTGGCTCAAATCTTATGGCTCCTTTTTTCTTTTTTACTTCCCTAGGGGTTTAAAGAAAGCTGTTTCTAAAGAGACAGCTTCCCCGCGGGGACAACCCAGAATCGCTGTGTACCCCAGAGCTATTTTGACACTCAGGAACAACTTTCTGCGGCAATACATGCCAAAGCTACAGAGCCGAAGCACGGAGTTTCACTACGCATCTAAAGATAGTTAAACCAAAATAAAATGTTGAGCGCAATTTAACCAATTAAAAATACATAATTACTTTTTTAGCTTCGATTGTACTATGTTACCATCATTTTGTTACAACTATGCCAAACCCGCAGCACCTCTTTTCTTTTTTTTTTAGCTCCTTTCGTGTTCTATTGCTTTAAGTTTGCCGCAGGTTTTCTAGTTCCCTGCAGAACAAAACATGGCGTCTTTCTCGCGTGCGTCGCCACTTAACTTCCCCGAGCTCGCCCCCTTTCTTTGTCCCGTAGCATTTACGCAAAACTTGACAACCAACAGTTGTCAAAACAAACTCGGCAAGTGGTGTGCAACGTGTACGCACAAGTGAGACGGTGCGAACCGGGACTCTCCATTGCTTCCGTACACCGGTTGATTAGCGAACTCACCACGGCCTAAAGGACCGTTCACTCTCTTGCGACCTCTTAAAACTGAGTTCCTTAAATCCTCTTACAACGAGAGAACACACTGGCGCCATCTATTGGGTAGCAGTGTAAACTTTGGCGGTCCGGCATATTTTCTATTTCTCTCGCGCATTATCCTTTCTTTCATGGCTCGAAAAACTTTTGTCCACGTTATAAACGAGCCTTTCTTATAGGTATTATATTTGACCTCGGAAATAACCGCAAAACCTATGCTCTTGTGAAATGCAGTTCCAGGGTCCCCGCATAGATGGCGCCCAGAGTGCCAGTGTGTCCTCTCGTCCTAAGAAATTTTAAGAGGTTTTAACAAGTCTCGTCTCTCTCGGTCGTACTCGGTTGCAAGAGTGTGAACGGGCCTTAAGCCAGCGTACTGTCGCGCGGCTGAGCGGAGGCGCTGAGCAGTCCTCAAAAGTCCCCAAAGGGTAAAAGGGCTTCGTTTGGCGACTGGAAGATTACCCACCGTTACTGGAACGACAAGAGTGCAGGGCGGTAGGACAATCTCCACCTCTTCTACATGCACTTCGGACGGGAGCGTATCGTATTTCATGCGCAACGAGGTCCGCACGTTAGGTATACCCGATAAACTAAGATAAATGTAGCCGATGACTGAGATTTGACCTTCTGGAATAATCACCGCTCTTTCTAAAATGAGCTCCTTGAGGTGTTTTTTTATAATTGTTCTAAGCCGCAAACGTCCTTTTTCTTTTTAACAAGAAGTGTTTTAGAGATTGTGACAAAATGCTGCCCAGTAACGTTTCAACATCCAGCTGACTGGTTTGACGCACTGTGGACCTAGTTATAGCACTTTGACACCGGTGTATATACTCGGGTGCCGATATGCGTCCTATTGGGTTGCTGTTTTTAATGGAATCGTATTATGTCCCCACTACTCTCATTGTAGGTGTCGCACTCATTTTGTCGCGCTTGAGTGATTTGGTGCCGGTTTTCTTTTTAATAGACTTCTGCGCTTTTGTGTTTTGCGTTCTTTCATGCCACCTGCGTTTTCTTTATCCTTTAAAGGGGACACTCTAGCGGTTTTTGGAGAAGCTACTTTTTGGTGCGATGGCGTTAAGGAAGTGTCAGTGAATGAGTATCTTCAGTTTTAGAAGGCAGAACCGCCTATTAATCACGCAGGAATAAAATACGTGCGGACTCTTTTCTGTACTTGCGAGGACCAATGAAATTATCGTATGTTTGAAAATTTTGGCGGCCTTTGTAAAGTTTCGCTAAAGAAACAATTTTCAGTTCATTTAAATATGTTGTGCATGATAATTTCACAAGACGTAAAATATTTCTAGTTTAGAATACGCGATACTGCAATTATCGTTTCACAAACAAGGGACTACGTTTTCTCCTTGCCTTCCTCCGCGGGGGGTGAATTTCCCGTTCCCCCGGGATGCGCGGAAGCGCACGTATCTGCGCGCGTTGCAGGCCGGTCGTGCCGGTCGCGGGCCGGCCGGCTCCTTCTATCCGCAAACATGGCGTCGGTGGTGATCGTCGGCGTGGACGGCGTGGTGAAAGCTCATCGTTCCGCGTAAAAGCGCTATCCTTGACTGTGAATTTTCGTCGTGTGTCGCTATGATAACCCAGCACGTACTAGAAGGGAAGATCCACCTACTCGTGCGGCGATGTCGTGGCGGCACTCTCAAGACAGCAGAAACGCCCGTGCCGTCGTGTTTGTTTACTTCGACTACAGTGGTGCTTTCTAAGCATTTGTGTCCTCGAACATCGCCCGGATTTCTTATTTGGCGCATTTCATGCGTGTGCTCAAGTTCAAGGTATTACTGGCGCGTACCGTATAAAGGATGCGAATTTTCACGCGTTTTCATCACCGGAGAAAAAGTGATTAGTGTTAGCAATCCTGAACGCTCGCAACGTCTATCTGATCACGAAATCATATTTCTACGTTGCTATATCGCTGCTAAGATTACATTGTCTTTTATAATCGTAGAAAAGGCGTGTGGCGATATTTGTACTATTGCAATGTCGTGTATTAGAGTCGTGATCGTCCAAGACGGCGTACTGCATCTTTTTATTTTCTTTTTTTCATCCACTGTACCCTGCAAGCCTATCAAGAAAAAATAATAATAAAGCTTTAGGCTATAGAAAACTGTCTGTCTATATTCTGTTACGGCATTGAGTAGCAGTGCGTCCCCTTTTTAGAGGGGCCGCTGAAACAGCTGACGGCGGCGTATAGAAGCGGTCGCCGTGCTGACGACCCGCTGCGCTTGTTGTAGTGGTTGCAGGTGTGTGTACGCGCGGCGCAGAGCGGTCGTTCCGGTCGCTCCGGTGCAACGGACGCAGTCGTAGGTACGCGCTCGTTGCACATGTCTGAACCAGCCTTCCCCCCGTCCTCCCGAGGCGAAAGTCAACGTGGCGACATCGCTTGACATCACGTACCAGAGGTAACGCTGCGATGTCAAACGTTGGTTTGGTTACGACTTGCCCAAACCGCAAATCGAAGAACGCCCGAAAAGGTCTGCGTTTCGTCGTCCTCGGAACCCGAACATGACTCCGAAGCGCTGCTATCGTCCACATCGCACGTCGGAGTGGCGTCATAGGAAATCATCCCCAGGTCGGCTGTCCGCCGAAGAATTTCAACCTCTAACGGCGTCAGGTCCTCGAGCGTAGAGAACTCCGCCATGATCGAAGCTCGAATGACAAAGAGGTTCGGCCGATGCGGCTACCTCGGGATCACTGCGCGACGGAACGTCGTCCAACGCCATTGGCCCGAGATCCTTTTGATAAGCGTGCGAGGACCAATGAGAGTGGTTTCGTTTTCGGATGGATCCGAGGTTTGGCGGCCTTCAATTACATTTTTATTAAAGAAATAATCACCGTATGACTATACTTTTTGGTTTTTAGGGATACTTAGGGCGTCTAAATTCAGCTGTCATCATCAAAACACGAACTCAAAAACCACCTGAGTCCCGCTTGTAATCTGTCTGCATTCTTATTGAACCACACAACAGCGCTCGAAACCCGTAACATATTTCCACAATATAAAAACTTCTGCGGCAGGCGTATATCAATAACGCAATTGTAGAAGCCATTTGTTTCGTTTCGAGCTTTGAGCGTGTAGTACTCGGTGGGTTTATTTACGTGATGAGAACGGAAATCCACCGGCTAACCTAGGGCTTGCTTTCCATGTCGCTGCTCGGTCCAGTCAATCGCGCTCAGCGTTCTGTCTCGAGCTCCCCGCGCGGCTCCTCGCAGCGAGATCTCGTCTTCTGCCTTTTCTCCGAGTTACCACAGAGCGGGAGTTGAGTGTCACGTCGGGTCATAGGTTAGGCAACAATTTAACTTCTTAATCCAAATTTACATATTTATATTTCTCCAAACTGTAGATGGGAGACAGAGATAAAAGCAAGTCAATTGTTGCTGGACGAGTATCTCTCTACCTCAGCAGCGAAAAGGAAAACAACTACAAACACGATATTTGTTTTATAGCAAGGTGCGAAATAATAATACTGTAAAACAGACAAAAAAAAACGGAAATCATAAAACTAGTTTAGTAATTATACATTTAAAGCATATACGAATGAATCCCAAACAAATAATGGCCCTATGTTTTTAGCTAGATTTATTGAGAATTTAAATTTTATGTGCACAAAAACAATATAAAAAGTTGGAAGGGTACATTCTAGTATATGACTGCCGCAAGTTGTTTTGGAGTGCGGTACTATCCATGCCTCGGAACTACGAGTTTCATATACAGCTTCCCCTGCTCGATCCACAAGCTCTCGTCCAACTAGTTGTGTATGGATTGTCCACGGCAAACAATGTACTTTTAACGCAAAAATAGACGATATCACCGAACGGTCGTGCAGTCTCCGGCCAAATGTAGAGCTAAAGACCCGGGCCAGGTGCCAAAGTTTCGAAACTTGCCCTTTTACGATTCAAAGGTATAAGCGACTTTCGCAAAATTTATAGCCGACGCCATTTGTCTCCACGCACTCCTTAGGCTTAATCGGCCACCATTTCCTAATTGAAAGTTTTCTTATATCGCTCATCACTTTTGAGAGAGACAACTAAACAGTGCATGCCATACGTATCATATCAACTATCTATAGAGCCATAGAGTTTGTATCAAATTATCAAAACCACGGCGTCTACAGAGCTTCTAGTCTCTTCTGGAACGCACATGCAGAGTATAAGTTAGCAGATAATGCAAACCACGTGCTTAACTACCTGAAACAATTTTTTTTTATCAAGCTCCTCTTTTTTAGTATTAATTTTGTAAGAGTGCCTAGTCCGTTTAAAATTAGAATACGCGTGATCAATTTGGAATCCCGGCGATCAAAATCTGATCACCACATTAGAAGCGATCCGAAAATTGAGCAGACCAATCGCTTCATCCTGACTTGTTATGATCGATCTGCGAGGGTAAATGTTGAAGAGCAACCTTAGCGTTACCTGATTTGTGTTCGCGCCGTAAAATCCGCGTCCGTGTTTATTCCGCAAGTTTTAGTGCTAACCCATTCCGTTGCCAGAAACTCATGCTTAACCATCTTATCACTCAGCTCGTCTCGATCACATTTATAAGGCTGGAATACTAAGCGTTAACACTCACATCTCGACATCTCATTTATAACCTCAAACATACACATTACTAGAACCATCTTCCAGGTTCAATTGCGTGATGCTGCTGTTTTTCTTTTTCTAATCCTGACTAACATCTATCTTTAGTGGATTTAATTGCAATCTTATTATTTTGTTGTTTGCGTTCACTCTTCTCTGTACATGTACCCTGGTGCATTGAGGGTAACTAAGCAAGTAAATACCAACTTCTAAAACTTTGGCATCTCATTCGAACCTCTAGTGCTACATTTTGGCGGATGACTGAGCGTTGCGGTGATACGCAGCTTATTTAGGCGGTTAAACTGCACTGTAGATGCATTTTTTTCCGTTTTCTTTTTGTGTGCGTGTATGGACATTTTGCATATAGAGTTTAGAAAACTATAAACCTCGTTCCTTGCAGTTTATTCTTTTTCTTTGTCTGCCGGCAGGACCGTTCGTCATTCTCAGCGCTAATAGAGATGAATTGAGTTCTCCCAGATTCTGAAGCATTTCCAAGACGGGCATTAACTCACCCTACGTCGAGCGATGCCGACGATGATGGCGACGCCGGAGGGGAACTGCGACGTAGTCGACCTGGATTTCCACGACCACTGGGGACATCACTGAAACAGAACGACGGACGTCAGGTCGCTTTTCTTAAGTAACGGCTATGACATTCGTATATCGTCTCTTCCCGTGACTGCGTAGTCGCCGAAGTTGATAATGCGATATGTTCTATTGCACTTCAATAGCAAGACCGCGCAAGTTCCGGATGAATGGATGGACGCATGTGGACTGAACCTTTTAAATCGGGCGGCGGACCGCGTCACTTTGCCAGTGTTCTTTTTTTATCTCATTCGTAAATATACTTATCAAGGTTAAGTCTGTTAGGGATAATATTTCTAAGCTTACTAAATTAATATTCATTACATGGGTGGCAAACTCGGACGGTATCTCGTAGACAGAACTGAAAACACAAACAACTTGTCATTGTTGGGTTTATCGATGTTGTTTGCTTTTGTTGTTGTAATGATTAGACGGCAAAAGGGGAGATGCTCGACGCGTAAATGTTATCCGCCCATCACGGGGGAAAGACTCGCACGGGCAGGGGAGAGGGGAATAGAAGAGAAGTGAAGGGTGTAATGGGTAGACAAGTGTTGAACGGTGGCGGCAGACCAAATTACTGTAATCCGGATAGTTAACTGCGGATGTTGGGGCGTAGGGTCTGTTGCCTAAAACCAGGTTGAGTGAGGAACTCAAAGTGTGGTGAGCTATACGCGGATATAGAAGTATTATGACACACGGTGCAGCAAAAGCCAGATAGCATATCGTTTCACCCAGATGTCGAATTCATACGACCACAGTGTCATAGTTCTGCTCTCCCAGGGATTACAGTTCAAGATTAACGCGTCAAATTGAAGCTATCGGTCGCAAACGACGCATTAAAGTCGTGATGCGAGCACACTTTCTTGAAGAAACTTCATGAAAACCCAAACAAAAATGTCTAATGATCTAACATTTTCTTTGGCGCCAGCGGCTTGCACCTTTTTTCTTTTTTTTTTTCTGGCTTATAAACGCCCTTTACAGCCCCGGAGCACATGTCTAGGAGGCGCCGCAGTCGAGTGATAGTCAGCGCCTCCACCGGCAAGAAGGGCAACGATGGGCAGTCGCCGGCGCGTCGTCTGCTTCTCCTGCACCCTTCCTCGTCGCTAACTTCCAAAAGTGGCGCTGGCTTATTTGACAGCGTACGTCCCCGCATATATTGAAAATGTTGTGACTGGTTTGTCTGAGGTAGAACTGAGCTATTCTTTTGGTATTGTGGGCATAATGCTCGGCGCATATCCTGGATAATCAATTGAATGCACTCTGACACAGAAGGCACTCATGCAACAAGGTATTGGGTTGACTTTGTCTTGGTGTGCTAATCATTGTGATTAGCATTCACTAGATCACATCTGCCCGTAGTTTTCATTTTAATTTATAAATGTATACAAAATGTTGTTACTTCGCGGCAACGCGGAAATGTGTTCGAGGTAAGATTCATTTTATTGGCATTATAATTTTACTGCCGTGAGCATTTGCAAGAAGCTTGTTTCATTTTTAGCTTATTTCCTATGACGAATATATTTGCATGACCAACCTTTTTGGGATTGTTTACAATTCGGAGGGCTTAAGGTCATCGTGATATATGACTGATTAAACAAAATGGTGATTTGTTTTGACAGAAATAGAAGCTAGTTTGAATGTATTGGCTGCCAACGTTGACGCGTCGCAACGTGACCACAAAATTAAAGAAACCTTACGAGAAAAATAAGAGATGCGAAAACTGTTGCCCGCTGACAAGAAGTTGGCGGTATTTAAGAAGCGCGTTGGTGTTTCAAAACATTTACATATGCTTTTTTTTTAAACAGAGAGTGTTGCTTATATGTAGGGCGGTACTTGAACTACGCATTTTACGCACTACTTAGTTAAATATAAGTATGATATTGTCACAGTGTCTCGGTTTTACATTAGACTAAGTAAGGAAACCTTTCGAATTGTTTAACAAATTAATAGTCAGTGTCGTGGCAAACTACCAGAAACAACTCGGCCAATTTGCGAATAACATTGTGGAACTCTTCGCCAAATAACAATATCACTAAGAGCCTCGAAGTCAGCCGAATCAGAACGCTATTTTAGTATCTCGAATGAATTGAGGCGAAAATGTACCCATGTGCCGCCGGCCGCACGCCAGAACTAAACAGCCACAAACGCAGTTTGGACGGTTTGACGGAGCGCTACAACGAAACAAATCAATCACCGGAACACACTATCAACTAAGTGATTGCTATAACTCAAGAAATTGATAAAGATAGGCAAAATATTTCCACACAATATTGTTGCCACGTACCTCCACATGTACAAAAAGCGAGGACCTCGCGTTCGATCGTTGCCTTCGCTGTTTTACACGTTAGGATGACGCGCGATAAAAGTTTCATCGCAAACTGTAAAAAAAGAAAAATGTGGTTGCATGTTTGTGCTAGTTGTGCACTATTTCCACAAAAATACAAGCATTTTCACGGCGCAAATGACGAACCGGACCTCCCATCGTTGCGGAAGTTGCGCACCCGATGTGCACGACCTTTCAGGAGCAAAATGCATTGCACGGTTTCCATGCGGTGTTTGTTTCGCAGGATATGCAATCCGAAGACCAAATTGTGCTTGAGCTGAATGAAACCATTCGCGTATATTTAGAAACTTCTATTAGCATGACGGATAAGCCAACTTCAGAGAGTCCTGAACCCGACGCAAGCCGCTATTCATTTTCGAGGAGTACACGTACCGAACGACGCAGGAAAACATTTTTGTTTACTTAGAAATTACCTAAACTCTATCTAACCTCGCCGGACTGGTCATTCCCTTGCCGCTGAGTTCGTTGCACTTTAAAGCGGTTCCCGAGAAAATAAAGTTCCATTTTAAGCAGACCACGCAAAAAGAAGCTGCAAGCATTACTTAAGAAACAACAAAGAAAGTAAATTAGAAAAATGAAAGACGAGAGTAAATTCGTTTGAAAGACGCCAGCTTGTGGAAAGCCACGAACTATCTGCGTTCCCCTGCTAGGAGTTCAACGACCGCGAAGTAATATTATGTGCGCAGATTTGCACTGAGTAGGCCGTCAGAAGAAACTGAAAGTTTAGGGTTAGAGTTGCCATTGCAACCCAAGGGAAGGCGATAAAAAATAGTAAAGCATACTCAACATTTTGAAGTTTCACAAATTGATAATTTATTTTTCGCAAGCAGAAATCTTGATCTCGATTCTTGTTCTTGGATATCCGCGACTCCAGCGACCTATAGGTGACGCCACTATCGGGCCCAAATGGCGGTCTAAAACCGGATCGTGCCATGCGATGTGCCAGCGTCAACGCACAACGCTGGGGCATCAGCAAGCAAGCATTAGACTCAAAATCGTTTGCCCCAGCTTTCAACGCGTTAGCATTAGTACGCTCGTTTTCACGAAAAACGCCGGGTGTCAGTCCGTGCGTCCATTTGTCAGCGCCATGCATGACGTCTCGAGGAGGTGCGGTGGTGATTAAGCATAGTGCTTACAGGTTCAATGTTCTCGCCACGGCGGTGGGGAGAGAGGGAGAGGGTGACACGTGCTGACGTCAGCGCTTCGGACCAATACGAGCGTCGCACAGCTGGCGCGGCGCCAGAAACCAGCAGTCGCCGCGCCGCTTTGGAATGCGACCCAGCTCAGTTGCCGCTCCGGCGATGGATGTGGTTCTTTCCACGAGTGATAAAGGGGATAAAAAAGATTGGAAACAGCCCATAAACGATTCGAAAGGGGTTAGAAACTAATGGAAAGAGGAAATAAACGACCGGAAAGCGGTGATAATCTAATGGCAAGGGGTTTTAAACGAATGAAAGGGATGAAAGAGTGTCCATCGGATGAATCACATTGATTATCGAACAATTTTTATCCTCCACGTTTCGAAACTGCGGCGAGATGATGGCGTAAGCGAGCTTCCAGAGGCTTGGTTTTCTTGAGGAAGCGATGAAAGAACTGCTCTACTGTCCTTCTACGGTGCTGATGAACGTTGAAAACGCGAAATGTCTGCTTTGCGTGGTGGCGTAGGTTGCGTGCAGAGCTACCTGAGAGTTGACACTACAGTTACGGCAGAGTCACCAGCACAACTGCTCTATCGCGCAAACCACCGACTATATTTAATCACAGAAGCTACAAGAGATGGGCAGAAATCGCGAAAGGACCTGTTCCGCCAAGTCAGTGTTTTCCGCTAGGCGCCGTCCGTTTTACTGGAGATGCGAATTTAACAAAATAAGTAGAGATGTTGAACACGGCCGCGGCGACTCTTACATTAAAAACGAGAATTTGGCGAAATTGATGCGAAAGCGCACACAGATACGAATGCACAAAAGCACTTTGGCACCCATAAACAGAAAGTACAGTTGTTATACTCGGCGACAAGTTTCTTTTCTCGCCAATGCAGTGGAGGCTACAGGCACGCGTTCCTCTCCCATTTTGAGCAGCGGAATAAGGCTGTGCGTGGGCTCTCCTCCTCTCCACTGCATTGCTAAGAAAAGTTGTCGCGGAGTATAGTTAGGACAGTCCCAGTGAAGTTCCTACAATACCAAGCAGCTGATGTAGACATGCACGCACGCACGTGCGCACACACGTCGCACACACGCTCGCACACACACGTTCGCACACACACACACACACACACACACACACACACACACATGCTCGCGCACACACACGCTCGCACGCACGCATACGCACGCACACGCTTACACACACACATATGAAGATACTTATTCAGCATTGCTGATGGGCAATGTTCACATTCAAATTCTGCAGGAAAAAGAGGTGGTGATTCCAAACGTTTTCGTAAAACATTCGGAGTCTAGGACAAAATGGCCCCAGACGAAATGGTCCCCAATGTAAAACGGACAAAATGGTCCCGAGTGATTTTTGGACACCTGGAACCCACTCTGATAGTTTTAGTGGGCTGCTACTCTGAAGCTGTATTCAACACACGTGTAATGCATATTTTTGAGCTATTCAAGATTTCGTTATATATTTTAGGAAACAACTAAGCGAGCCCAAAAGTTCATTGAATTTCTATTATCGCTTACTCGGCTCTATGGCTCCTATTCGCATTAGTCGGAGCCCTGTACAGAGCTGGAGTCTAGAAGTCACTACACATATACATATGCGTAGACATAAAGCGAAACGTCGCCACGCGCACTCTCGCTTGATAGGACTAGATACAAAAAGGTCGACGAACCTTAGTACATTTTGTTTTCGGCACTTTTTTATGTACTCGCAGCGTCGGCTGAACTCTTACTTTGATGAAACGTAGTGTAGGTGTGGGATGAAAATAGTCGCATGTTAAGAAAAATACGAAAATAAAGTAAAACAACACGAACGGCGGAACGTCTTTCATATTGCTTTTTATTCCCGAAACTTTACCGGCACGCTCTAATTTGTCAGATTGCGATAATAGTTTCCTAAATTTCCAATTAGCGCATCGGAGAAGCAAGAGAACGCACATACTCGGTGAATCAAAGACACCATCATGCACATACTACTATATTTGTAATAGCGTGTTATGAAAATAATTTTTTTTCATGCTGTATATTATTTCTAGGTGGTTTTATTTGAAATCAAACACGCATGTCGGGGTGGGCATTTTGAGTTGCCTCAATATTATATAGTATAACCTCATTTTCAAAATGAACAAAGCAACTCTTAATTTTTTTTTTAATTATACTTCTTTTACAAAATGTTTGAAGACATAACCTATTGTGTATTTTTTTAAACTTAACTACCTTTGACATATTTTTTGTCTGAAAAAAAAAGCTGAAAAAGGTAAACATCGCATTTTTGACGATTTTGGTGACATATTTGGAGCCTTGTATCTTAGGATTCCTTATATATCTTACTTATTAAGTACCATATATTAATATTATATATCTCTGTAGGTCCATGCATGTGGTATATCGACTGGTACCACTTTTATTTTATTTTCATAAAACAATATATATATATATATTTTAATTAAAAATAAATTTACCGCATGGTAAATTCATTCATTTGTACCACGTATATTGCAAAAGGCCATTTTTATTTATTTTTATTTCTTCTATTGTTGCCAATAATATTAGGTGTAATGATGCAGACTATGACATAATGACTAACGGTTTTACTAGCGTAACGCCATGTCGGTCCTCGGCCTGTTCTGTCTCGAGACGAGAAGAAGAACAAAATAGATGGTACTACGGAGAATTTCGTAGCTAGAAATGGCGCTTGCTACTCCAAAACTTGAAGGTGATATAAACTAAGACCGAAAAACATAATGTTTAAAAAGAAAATAAAAAAATGAGTAGGGAGTAACAGCACAGGCCGACACGACCACATCAACACACACACACACGCGCGCAAAAAAAGGGAGCGTCACAGAACACTGCACAATACACAGTACAAAACCAGTTGATGCATTTGATGCTTTTCTTGTCAGTCTGTTGTTTGTCTAATTTTCAGTTGGGATAGAGCAACGTCACTTACACTCATCGCCACATACTGTCACGCTCACTCACTTGTGGACATACATCACAGAGATATATTGCGTTTCAAAGGCGGTGGACACTGATATTGTGAAAACTACGCGTCGCAACGAAAGCAGTTGCGGGTCTTTAATTCCAATAGGTTTATTTAGAAAATTATTGTCCGAAATAATAAATAGACACTAGTTTTGCTAATCAACCTTTTTAATATGTGCTTATGGGCATGTTTTCAATTGAAAATTGCTCAGTGTCATCGAAAAACCCGTAAATAAAAAATGCGGAACGATAGAAGGCACGGGAGGTTTTACGGCTTTCTGAAAAACCGTCATTGACGTGGTTTTGCTCGGTTTAGTGCATCAGAGCGCTCTGGTATTCACGCCCTGTGGAGTGATAGTGCAACTAACCCAGTGCTGTGCTGTCATCGCGCGACGCAGCAGAGGCTGGTTGCACTATTTCTCCACGGGGCGCGGTGCTGCCGGGGCGGAGATGCGCTCCGATAACAAACCGGAAACTTAAAAACCCGTCGAATTCGTGCGGTTTTTCAGAAAGCCGTTAAATGCTTCCCGTGCCTTCTATCGTCTCTGCAATTTGCTGATTTAGTGTTTTTCGATGATCTGCTGAACAATTTTCTAATTGAAACCATGCCCTTAAACACAATATTAAAAAGTTAATTACGCAAAACTAATTAACAATTTAATTATCTCGGACTTTAATAATTTTCCCAAATAGGTCCTTGTCCAGGACCAAAACGACACAAGCCTTTTTTTGGTGCGACGCGTGTTTTCGCAATAACGAATTTGTCCACCTTTCGTGAAACACCCTGTATACAACCATAGGCGGATAGCATATATTTGTACTTAATATTCGTATAAAAGTCCACTGTCTTTTAATAAGTCACAAATAATGCTGAGTGCACTCTTTGAGTATTTTTCGGTTCGCCCAAGGACCCAAAATATTTGCCAAAGATAAGGGAACGATCTGCTCCAATAGTTCCAAGCTCATCGAATTTTCATTCCATGCCTTTCATTGGCGTAGCACTGACATTTCTCCAAGAGGATGTGATTAACATCCTCTGTAGCGGATCATTACATTTGCCTACTGGGGTCACACGATGTCGAATTCGGATGTAGGAAACTTCCAGTGTAAGCCACTTTGAATCTTAATCGGTGCAGGAGAGTGTCGTATTTCCTTTTTGTTCCGGTGTGTGGTGGAAATTTAAGCGCCTGGAGTCAAAATGCGTGGAGGAGAGCGTCTAGAGATTTCCTCAGTGAACCATTGTCGTCGAAAATGTTCCTCCCGGTAGCGCCGAAGTAGTAGTGTGCATCTGCGGGTGTGAAGATGGTCAGTTCTATGTGGTGTTATGTGTATAGTAGGCTTTTTGTAGCCAAACCGGTCAGCTTCAACATTTCTGGCAACTCCATTGCAACGACCTGGGATTCATACGGAGACGTATCGAGGGACCAAGACTCTCTGCATGAACTATAATGTCATTTCGAATTTGCTGCGCAAAGGTCCCAAAGAGGACCGCATATTTATACCTTTCAATGGTCATAGTGCGTTCATAGAATCTGTCAGTATGATCCAGTTGTCTGACCTATTAAAAGTGTCAATAAATGTCGACGCTGCAAACATCGCATGCAGCCTGCGCCGTTGCTGAACAGACATGGTGCGAAAGCCGAAAGCATTACCGTTTACATTTGACTCGGGAATAGTAAAAGCAGACGTTGAGCCTCAATTTGAAGTCGATCTGTCTGTATAAACATGAACAGAAGTGTCGTATACTTCGTGTCGGCCTTGCAGGCGAGCGAAGGCAAAACTGGAAGCGCGAGCACGGAAGCTCCGTGCGTTCAGGCTTTGCTCGAGCGCGCGAGCCGTGGGAGAGAAATGCAGTAAAAGCGCTGGTCTCGCGCTTCTAGCTTTGGCTTCGCTCGCAGATGAGGTGAAACGCAGTAATAGTAACTCGAGACGAGACCACGTCCGTTGTCCCGCAGCCGGGCAGGTGTCCGCCACGCACAACCCCACGCGCCGCCGCGTCGTTGTGCACGCGAGTTCTTTCGTGCGCGTAATTATAAATTCCCCAGTAACATTTCTTTTTCTGCAGAAGTGTTTAAATACACGTACAGGTACTCCGGAATCAGCAAAAAAGTAATTTTGCAAGTTGGCCTTACTTCCGAGGCTTCGGAATCGAGGGGGAAAAAAAGCCCGACCATAGATCTCTCCGCTGTTCTGACGTTATATGCAACGCATCCTTTTTATATTATTATCATTTTTATTATCATTCTTCTTCTTCTATCCTCTTCTTTTCCCCACCTCCACCGCATCCTCCTCCCTCGTTTTTTTATTGATGTTAGGACACTTGAGTCCGGGTGAATATTGTATGTTTATCACAGTTTAGCATATAAATGTATCCCTCATCTTGGTCGTGTTATTTGAATAGAACAACCGAGACAGTCCTAGTGCAGTACTCAGTGGCCAAGCTCAATACCTAGACGCTAAACTTCCCCGTGAGGTAAAAATATCGCAATTTTCAGTCTGCAGTTGTGTCAATTTTCACAGAAGGTGTCTCGATGCCTCAGGAATTAATCGGGAATTACCATAATGCTGAGCAGAAGTAAGTGTCTGAAGCTGGCATCTCTTCCGACTGAGCAACGACTCGAACACAATGCTGACGCACATTGCGCCACAACTCACCACTTGCGAAGCTGGAGCAATAAGCTAGGAAATCTACAGATGTTTGGCTTTTTCTGACTGGCATGGGACTTCAAGTCTGTCTTAGTTTCTTTTCAGTTCTGACTCATTCGAAGTTTCTGTTATACGCCGACAGAAATCTCTGTGGAGTCATGTTATAGTCCGCCGCCAGCGATTCCTTCGCGCCTGAGCATATCACGCTTGGAAACTAAACTTGGGCACAAAGTTGAGCTCCACTAACTGCCCCAAAGCACGCAGAGTTTTCAGTCAGTCGTGCAAAGTAATTCTTGCCAAAGCACGTTAGAATACATACATCGTAGCAGCGCTGGGAGGGAAAAAGGCCGACCTCAGTAGATCCACTTCGAGGTGCTTTCTCACAGAGCTAAAACGAATTCATTTCGATAAATCTTCTTTTCATGACGTCGACCATGATCAAATCTGTAAAGTGACGGCCATTGGTAAAACTGGGCAGAAGCAACTTCGAGTGTAAAAAGCGGGAGGAGAGGGCTGGAGTGATAGCTGCGACACAACGAATGCCGGTTGCAGGTCTCGTCTGATGGTTTTTGACAGCGGTGAAATATACAGACCAGTTGAGAGATTAATAAATATTATTTATACTACCTGAGATAAACAAAACATATGCAGCCCGACGTGTCCTAATTAAAATATCCAACCTCCCCCCCCCCACACACACACACAGACACACAAAAAAAGGAAGAAAAAAAGGAAAAGAAAAGAAAGCTATGCGTAGGTAATTAGTAGCCTTGGAACAGTGGAGGGGTAGGGGCAGACATTTTCCCCCTAATGAGGGCACGTCCTCACAACTTTCTCCTCTCCCCCTCTCCACCGCCAGTTTCCGTCACCCTTCACGTCCCAAACACTTTCGACGCCCCTGCCCCTAGCATTTTAAGGCTAAAAAACGTTGCAGCAAAGCCAACTTTTGAGACCACCTTTTGCCGATTCAGGTGCATGTATCTGTGTCCCATTCGCTACCAAAGCCGGCGAATGGCCGGGCGTGCCGTGAGGTGCCAGCCATATTGCCAAAGCCGGCGATTCGCCGGTCTGCATGAATTTCTGTTTTAAAGAGCCATTCATGGATGGCGCGCTATGTAGAGTTGGGGTAGTGTAGTTAGATACATTGCCAACAGATGGCGAGGGTCGTTCTGTTCGCTGTGTTTGTTTGAGCTTGTTCTTTTGTGTGTCGTCTTCCCGCTCGATCGCTGCCTGCTTGGAGAAGATGGCAGCGTCCAGCGTATCGGTGTCGCCTTTCCGATGATGAAATCATAGATATCCTCTTCGGCAGCGATGATGACGGGACGTCTGGTGAGGATAGTGAGTTTTCGGGGCCTTTTGTGAACTACGGGAGCGATTCCGACAACAGTTCTCGAGTCCGAATCACGACAAGAGCGCACTGGTTGTGCGACGGCTAAGCGACCGAGGATGGAGTGCTTCGAGATCTTTCAATATTAAAGAATAGGAAATACTTGGGAAAGAAACTTTACTCTTTGCTTATTAGAACTCTGAGGTTTTGAAGACCCGGGACCCAGAAACTAATCGTTTCTAAAGTTGTTCCAACATTTCCCGTTCAGGACCAGAAGCCGGGGCTGCAGTGTTTTCTTCAGTTTCTTCACCCACGATCAACCATGCTGACCTTGAAGGGCATACGTGATGCTGGTGCAACGCTAGCGCATAATAAAAGTGGCCATTGAAACAGCATCATTGCACTGAAGATGACTGACTGCTTGACTGTCTCACCGGCTTATGTTCTTTAGAGGGATCCAGCGAAGCAAGCAGAAATGAAAAGTTATAGACCGGAGAGGGTGTCGTTCTCGACGCCGCGAGACGTGACAGAGTGGCTGTTATAACCATGAGAAATTAGCGCGCTTTGAAACCCGAGCAGATCTGCTAGTGTTCGCGTTGAAAACAAATAAAGAACTGGATTGAATGTCGTAAGAAACTCGTCAGAATCCTGGGGCAAACGTAGAAGTATAGGGGTCGGGCGCTTGATCGATCGACCTATCGCTTAATGATTTAATCGCGATTGTTTTTTTGAACGGATTAATGGGTTACATTTTGACAAACAAACAAAAAGTAAAAATGCTACGCTTTCACTACGCAGACGTGGTACGAGTATACTTGTATGCAGGCAAACTTTAGGTAAAATTTTTACGTAAACTAAACTGTAGGGGGCAAGATTTCTAACTCCAAACAAGTGGATGAAGGTTATGTGAGCCCCAGTCACTTCAACGCTGTGCGAGCATCCGTTTAGCGCAGCAGAAACTACTGTGAACAATCAATTGCCAGAAAATATAAACGAACTTTGCCCTCTTCGGCTGAAGTAAAATTGTGTGAGTGTGGGCGCCTTTTGACTGTTCTCAACTACACATCAAGGTTGAAATAAGGTCTGAAATTGTACATTTTTCCTTTCATCACATATACACCAAAGGCAAACAATTGTAATATTAACTTTTTAAAACTATGAATCATGGATATAAACTAAACCGATTAATTGAATAATAATCTATTAAAGGTGGCGATTAATATGCGTTAAAAATTTTAATCAACGCCCAGGCCTAAAAAGTATAAGTTTTAAGCCAGGATTTATAATATGGTTCTAGTCCTTCGTGGTGATACCGTTAACGGTTTTGCGTGCTTGCGTGCAGTGTAAGAAGATTTGGGGCAGGTATATGCGGCGTCGCTTCTGACAGGGTACTAACGATTCTGTTGTGCAGGGATTCAAAGCAGACAGTCTCTTCTTGCACCACGCACAAAAAGGCGCTATCAAACAAAACAACTCGCTGACCATGTATCTAGGACGTGTATCGCGGTCCGTCTGCGATCAAAATGGGTGGTTTTGGCTTGCCTCTTTGCGAGCATTCTCGCGCTTCATCGCGGCGATCAATGTCTGTATTTATACCAAGTACCACGAAGCCCTTCGTGCGACCACCGCCTGGCTTAGTAGAACGAGAACTTTCAGGAAGTATTTTGCATACTTTTGCATCTCGCGTTTGAGAACGTCAGCTTCATGTTTGTTTGTTTTTCGGCGGTGCAATCTGGCTGTCAAGAGCCATTTATTTACGTTTAGGAAGTAGAGGAATGTAATGGTAGAGTTCAGTCATTGCAGGAGTGGGAATGGGCCCAGTGTTCCTAGAAGTTGAAAGGAATGGAATTATCTCGGCGGTAATTGAGCTAAGCGTTTCGTTTACAGCTGTCCCACGTGACGGCGTCATCTGTCCACCCTGGACGACACCAGCTATAGGAAACCTTCCGGTCTTCTTCTCCAAAGCGGAGTGCTTCGCTTTTCCACACTCGCGCCGGAATCATTGCCGCCGATGCCGTCACGTCGAGCGGCTGACGACGCGATCTCAAAAGCGGAGCATTTGGCCTAGCGGATTCTTAACCTGATATTATGAGCTGCTGGGATGGATCCGTGAATCTTGTCCCCCGTAAGCAACCTGCCTTTGAACAGTCAGTGTTCCATTGTCTTCGAGGTACTCCGACGAATCGGAGTATTGGAGTGGAACGCCTCTAATCTTTCCGAGTAATCGAAGGGCTGCGGTTGCCCGCCGCTCGTTCCTGCGGGGAGTGCTTGCGTAAGCTTCTTAGTGGCCGAAGGAAGTGACGTTAGGCCGACGATTCTGCCTGATCCCTATTTTATCCTTCGCTATTCCGAGGACCTCATTTGCCAAGGGCAATCGGATTAACTTTCCGGGAGAAACACTCGTACGTTGCGTGAATGTTTTGGAATCCCATCTGGTCAGTTTGTTCTAGTAAGAGACCGTTAGGAAACCAACACGTCTTCGACATTCAATCGTACAACCATGTCGATGTCGAAGTTAGAAGGCCATATGCCGCTCTTGCGCGCCATCTGCTCATTAGACCGATGGCTTCAGGCGGTGCCATTGGTTGAAAATGTTCCATCCTGCATGGGTGGTACTCGCTCCCCGTTTGTTCGTGTTTCATCAATGGGACATTTGCAGAGGCTGCATGTTGTTCAAGCACCTTTCTTAATTGGTGTTAATTAAAGCTGTTGATGGGCCTGGCTGCATTACAAAATGAAAATGCATTAACAATTCACTAATCTAAACAAAAGAAAACAAAAATCGGGAAGTTACAAAACTGGCGATGGCTGTTCGGAGGCTTTTGCCAAAGCTCGCTTCAATTCATGGACGCTCGCTGACGCTTACGAACAAAACGTTTTTCGCCAAAGATCAAGCGCCTTGAGCTTCGTGCAGTGTATATGCATCTACACATATAGGTACGTTTTAAGGTGAAAGCGATCGCGATATCTGATGGCACGATACTTGACTTTCCCTTTTCGCTTGAGAGTTCGTGCAATAGCAACTCCCGACGTAATATTATTTTTTCCACACGCTATTTTTTTGTA
The DNA here is from genome assembly GCA_037355805.1 of Ixodes ricinus. Classification (NCBI taxonomy): domain Eukaryota; kingdom Metazoa; phylum Arthropoda; class Arachnida; order Ixodida; family Ixodidae; genus Ixodes; species Ixodes ricinus. The sequence goes on from JAZHYW010021863.1 coordinate 82,054, forward strand.
TTTTACTTGCTGTTGACATCAGATTACACAAGACCGGAGACAACTTTAAAAAAAGGAAACACAGCTGCATACAGATCGGAGGGTTAACCTAAAAGCCAATTCCCTAGTAAGAAATCTATATGTATAAGAACTTTCTTTGTCCAAATATACGCATATGATCAAATAAGATCTTATAACAGCATAAAAGAACCTTATAAAACATATAAGAACAATTTACGGTTATATAATAAGTTATAAGATACTTATAACAAGTTTCTTATAACTTCTTATATAATCGAATATTGTTCTTATATGGTTTTTGTATGCTCTTATAAGATCTTATCTGATCGGATGCGTTTATTCTACAAAGAAATCTCTTATACATATAACAGTTTTTGCTAGAGTTCGGATTACAAATTATTAATAAAATGTAAGGTATAAACATAAAAGAAAAATTTCTCATCACCTCGCAGTTTTTCAAAAAATAACTTCCATAGAACAGTGCATCGATTTCCCCGGAGAAGACGCGATTTTAGTGAACCCTGGCTTTCAAAATTGTCAGTGCAACTGAATTATAAAGCCAAACGAAACAAGAACGCTTAGGTTTATAGTGAGATTTTGATGTGGCCAACCAGGGGCGGATTTAGAGGGGAGGTCCGGAGATCCTGACCCCCTCTTGATTTCTGAATGTGTAAGATTTAGGGCGTGAAACGAGGGAGAGGGGAGGGAGTTCCTAAACATATGGTACGCTGTCCAACAGGTGACCCCTGAGCCCCCCCCCCCCCCCCCTCAGGAAATTCCTACATCCGCCCCTGTAGCCAACGTTTGCTCAAAGTTTCCACTGGACCCTGACGCTCGCGATATTATCGACTGCCGAAATCGGCAATAACCAAAGAGCTCGCGAAACCTCGATCCTCCCAAAGCTCGACGATGCGGGACCCAGATACATCGAACAATTGCACTGCTCCCGTGCGTCGAAGTGGAGAATACTTTCGGACGTTTCTGATATTTCTGACAGGCGGTGTGAGCATTTTGACGTTTCGTTTGTCAGGCGGTGTGAGAATTTTGACGTTTCGTTTCAAGAAACACGCACTCGACGAATTTTAATATATAAAAAACAAAATCCCATCGGAACGAAAACTGCTGATCCGACAGAAACGTGACGCGAGCAACCCGATAACGCTCTGCCAACCGTAGCGACATCTTTTCTATATCTTCCAATTTTATCTGTCAAAATCGAATGGAAAACAAGCGATCCCAATAAGGCAAAGCCAGACCTGAAACCAAAAATGTGTAAGCTATAGAAGCCAGATCAATACATTTGGCACAGTCTCAGCGATCATCGGGAAAAACTGTATTATACAATAATCGGTTTGGTTATAGCCCTCGTATATAAAGGGAAGATATAGTTATAGTGAGAATTCGATTTGATTATAACCATAGTATATGAACTGAAGATATTTAAAGGGTAAAAATAAAAGGTGACAAAATGCGTGAATTTTTTTCCTTAAAACAAATGTAATGTATTTTAGTCCTTCGAAAATATGAAGACACGGAACGTGCAGCGTGTTTTGAGCTGTAGCGAATTGTTTTGCTTTTTTCCTTTTTGTCTTTGTTTTTATTTATACGACCCGAAAATTAACGGGGAAGTTTTTCGTCGCTAAATTTAGTGAGGAGTTAAATTGATGCTAAATCATGGGCCAATTTAGAGTTTCCCGCTAACTTTAATCGGGAAATTACATGGTACAGGTTTGCGTTACACTTTTGGAAGGATTTAATTTTTTTTGTTGCTATCAAACTCCGGTTTTCGTCACATTATGCGTAAGAGAAATAGCAGCTGCGCTGTGTTTTCTCGACTTTTTCGATGTTTGCCAAAATTCTTCAGGGGATTTTTTGACTGACTTTTCTGCTCGCCACACTGGAGGAGAGGTGGATCTGACATGAAGCCTCCCGACCTCCCGTATGCCCCACTTCCGGTAAACTACAACGTGGGTGCGACACGACGGGGTGCTACGAATGGAGTTCTTGCATATACGGAAACCCGGCCGATTCTCCGCCGATTCCTCGGTGAGCGCAGAGTAATGGGAGTTTTAGGATACGATTTTGCACATCCGATACGGTATACGATGGGCCTTCCGGTACGAACTGCGCATATGCGAGTCTTATGCGCAGTGCGTACCGGAGGGTTCACATCATACCGTATCGGATCGTGCAAAACATTTCCCTAAAACTCCCTATTGACTTTTTAGTTGACCGTGTTCTAGAGGTACGTCTACGCTCGCCATAATAACAGACCTTGGAATTGGCAAACGATTTTGGTCTTTTTGTAAAAGCAATGCAGAATGCAGATACTGGCGTGTTGCAGACTTTGGCGAAGATTAGGAATAGAGTATTCGTTGTAACCAGCGAGATTAACGAAACATCGTAATGTCTGCTGACAAGGCACTATGTTTCTTGTTGTTTGCACTCGGATCTTAGGTTATTGTTGTTTACCTCCTGGTGCCTCGCTTGAAAGCGGCTTAACCAACCATCGCTGCACAAAAAGTCATCGTGGACCGAAATGGCTGCCGGTTACGGCATCAATGCTTTCCGCAAAAGCAAACCATTCACAGGGATGGTCGCGGTGAACGAGCGTCACGGGAGCCATATCAGCAGGGCAATTTTCGACTTCTGGGAAAGTGAGCCTCGCGGAGTCGGAACTTCTTGGCTGCAGGCCATCCCGTTACCCGTTTTCCGAGGACGGCCTCTTTGCTCTTCGCGTGATCGTATTTACGCTGTCACGCTTTGAGAGTTCGAAGGTGTCTGCAACGGCCGGATTGTCTCGTCCCCCGGTCAACTGCCTGGCTGATCTCTAGCTTCTCCTCCAGTGAGATTCGCTTCCGCTTCGACGCTCGTCGAAGCTGCAGAATGCAGCCGAGGTAGCCACAACACAAATTACTTTCGGAACCGACGGGACTGACGCACCGACGCTCGAGCGTTACCGGGGCAGTGTTGCAACATAGAGTTACAGGCAGGTACAGCTAGAGGTCTGAACTGCGCTAGTGTCCATGTGACTTCCGTGACGCAAATCGAAGCGGTACATGCAACCAGTCTGCCTTGGCGGTGCTCCTGTGCATTCCTATGGGAGAAGGCGCGTGCATTTTGCCTCTTCGCCGAAAAATAACACGGAACACTTTCGGTTATTTGGGTCGCACCGAATAGGTATGCACCTTGATTAACACTGCGAAAGCGGTAATTGCTTGAAGTGAGCGCATTTTCTCTCCCCAGTGAACGATGTTTAACTTCGCTACATTTGAGTCCCAAACGTGTGTTCCGCAGCAGGTGTGTAAAAACAAGCGACGATTTGAAGCAAATTACGATCGAAAGGAATGTAGAGTGTGTTCAGGGCTCGCCAGCATTCCGGTGACGCTTATATATTGATAATATGCCAGTCCTGTCACTACGTGAAAATGACCCCGTCGTGCATGAGCGGATAAAAACATTCAAAACGTAGAGAATAAAGTCCGTGGGCTATGGAAGTTGTCTTTCTGTATTGTTTTCCTGCCGGGCAGTTTTTATCGGCCGCTTCGGTTCATCAAAGATTTCGAGCGTGCGGGTGATACTTTGAACCGTAGAACAATTCAGCTCAGCTCAGAGCAGAAATAATAAAGAGATATATTTCAAATCGGAATAGATTACGTGGCCTTGAATTTATTTTGATCCTACATGCACGTGATCCAGGGTTACTGCGTAGTTCCTGCCGTCTTTCTTAACTTCCAGATGTTCTTCGTTCGTTTGGCACGTATATCCCACGCTGAAAAGCGCCGACGTCGTGTTCGCGCTAACAGTGTCCGACAGTGTACAGAAATACACGTACGAAGCCGTTTTAGCACCGTTTTTAATGCGATGAATTTGAAAGAAAAACGCCGTAACTGACCAATTATTTCGTCTGGCCTGACTGAGAAATGCTCCGATGCTACCTAGTACGTACGAGATTATTTGGGGTATTTGCTCTTGCTATCGAGCGCAGGGGAGAAAATGCACTCACTTTTTCCCATAGAAATGCATTACCGGAAGTCAATTTGGGACTGGTTGCTGTCTGCTTCAATTTGCGTCAGCACACTAGCGCCAATTGAACCTCAGCGTACATTATAATAACTCTATGGCTGCGTGTAGATGTTTGAAACGCCAGAAAATGTGGAGTTCCGTAGAACGGAAATGGTGTTCGCTCGACGTTGGACTTCGGGGAGAGCTCTCATAGCTCTCGCCACCTCTCAAGCCGTTCAAAAACTCCGCATGGCCGCTAGAGCTGACCTTGATCTGTTTTTTCCGACATTGCGATATCAAGCAGAGGGCACACGGAGTGACTCTGGGAGGTCGCGAACTTTGTCGAACCGGATTTTTAAGTCAACTCGGGGTTCGACTGGGTCGAACCGGTTCGACGAACCTTCGACCTTTTCACCAGATTCGACCGGTTCGACTTTGTGGACAGTGTGGCCAGACCTTAATACAAGCATGTCTAGGTTTGGAGAATTTTTTTATTCAAAAGGGTTATTTTATTTTATGAACAGTTGCAATTAAAAGCAACCAATTCTAATCACTGAATAAGTTAATAACTGAATTGTTTGTACTGTATTAACTGAAATAACTAATCAACACTGCCCTTAATTTATCCCTTAGCCATCACCATCCAATCCGAAGCCGACTGGCCAGCCTGTCGCGCATGCGCACACGAGTCGAACCTCAATACAAGGTTCGTCGAACATTCCACTAAAAGTTCGAAAAAGTCGAACCTGGTCGAACTCGAACCTCGGCCGGTTCGCGACACCCCTAAACGCACCTCAGGCGTGAGAAAAATGGCCGCCGTCGCGCTCACTGCCGCGTCGAAAAGCCAAGCAATTTTCGATATTAAAGCAATGTCAGCTGTCAAAAAGTCCGCAATAACGAAGCGAAAATATACGGAAAACTCTCTAAAATGGTACATTATATCCGAATGCATGTTTTAGCCGAATCCGCAAAAAAAGGAAGAAAACGAAGTTTAAATAATTGGGACAGATAGGAAAACCAACCGAACTCCACAAATCGGTATGTTATGTCCGAAAGCCTGTTGTAACCAGATCCGTTGTAACGAGCGTAGACTATACGCTTTGCTAGCGGGAGCTCGTTCCGTCACTTTGAGGCATGGATTGAGCAGGCGCCTGGTGGCTCGCCTTCTCAGCGTACGACATACTAAGACTCTCTAGTATCTTCATCGCGTATTGCTACCGAAGCGCATGAAACAACGGAGAGTTGTAGTAGACGCCGCGGAGAGCGCGGGCCAAGCGAGCGCGTGTTCAATCCGCGCTTCGGAACCTCCCGATCAATGCAAAGTTCCAGCGTCTACTAAAATCCTTCAATCTCACGAAGGGTAATCGCTACACGAGACCCCACTGTCGCAAGGTCTTTCAAAGTTGTGACACACCGGTCACGTAAAGGCCTTACTATTCTTAGGTGTTACAACAGAGAGCTTTAGTAGATCATTTGACGCGCTCCGACAACGAAATGCGATGCCACGCACGCTCAATCGGCACTTAATACAAACGATATACTTGACAACGTTTCGTGATATCAGGAATATCCGTCATCGACTATAGAATTGTCCTGACTTGGTCGACTGCCGATTACATTTAGCTGGTTCGGCATTTCTAAAATTCGGTTTTCTAGAGCGACTCGCCTTACAGCCGTGTTTTATGACACTAAAATACTCGTTTTACCTTCGGATAGATTAGATACGTCAGGTATCGTAAATTGTGCTATTTTATTTTATATCCCGCAAAGTTCGGGACTATGTAACCGCAAGTCGGCATTAACGCGCGTATCGGCGAAACCGGCCTCGCTATGATCTATTATACTTCCGAATCGTTTCCCTTTCCACATCGTTATGGGGGAACCGATCGTCACTGGATCGTAAAAGCGTCTACTAAAACGCTCTCATAGTCGATATGTACCACGCACAAATCCCCGTTAACAATGGCCCTCCGAAGTCGAGATCATCAGCATGACATCACGTGACGGCCTGTCATGACGTCACTCCGTTCTCCGCGTGGCTCCCACAGATATCGCGTGACCAGGCGGGTGTTTATGAAAATTGAATGTACGTTCAACCAAACTGATGTGCGTGCAAGCCAAGCGGAAACTTCAGCCTACACCTATACTTCGTTTCAGCCTAAGTCCAGACGCAGCCGATGCTACAAGCGCGATTATGTGGCCATGACCAGTGCATGTGCGTTGCACTAGCGCCATGTCAAAGCTAGCAAGAAACCACAACTGGACATTTTCTTCACCACAAAAACCCATAAAATCGGGGTCCCCTTAAGGGCTATTGTTACCGAAAGGAATTCGTGGCAGTTTCATATGGCTAGCTTTTTGTTTAAACATTTGACCGCTCTTGAGTTGCGCGATCCGTTCATCGTGCAAAACTCCGAATGCATCATCGATTTTTGGAGAGAGGTTGGGCAGGGAATGCGAGCTGCATTTCCTATCGACGTTGAAGACTTCTTTATTTGGTGCCTCACGAACCCCTGTTTATGCCTGTCAGAGAGTGCAACGAACATAACGGTATTCTTCAGTTCCAGATCTCTCGTGGTACTAGCGTCGAACATCTGCTTTTGACTTTTACTTAAAGCACACATTTGTTTCTTTTGAGGGGATTTCTTTGAGCAAAAGAGGGCATCTGCATCGGCTCTTGTGTGGTGCCTGTTTTGTGCAACATTTGTTTAAGTGACTGCGGAAGAGCCATCTCAGAATAACTGCGGGACTCGAACAGGTTCCAAGTCTTCAGATTTGTGGATGATTTCCTTATTCCGAGTGAACAGGCTGACAAACTAACTAGTGGACGTGTTGGAGGTGATGGAGGTATTTGAGTCACGTTGTAGTGGCTTAAAATTCACGCATGAGGAGCCAAGAGATGGACAATCGCAGTTCCTGGATCTCAGGTTAAGTCTACAGAAGGACCATATTTGCTGGATGTATGAGCCACGTTCAAGAAAAGGTATACTTCCGTTTAACTCCGCCCATTCAAATATTGAAAAAGAAGCATTGCCTCCATGTGTCTAGAGGCGGTTGTCAAGACGTCTTGGAGGCACAGTGCCCAAGAAAGTTTCGAGAAGCGGGTGGCGCGGCTGGAGAGAGCGGGTTTCCCTCTGGTTGAGGTGGCAGAAAGCCTGGTAAAGAAAATTAAAGGGACACAGAGGCACCTCCTCGACAGGAATACGGCGAGGCCGGTGGCTGCATGGGCAGAGAGCTACATGAAGCTTTCAAAATCAAGGCAAGGGGCGACAAATGTATAAGTAGTCGTCCCTGTTCTTATCGGCAAATGAGTACTCTTTTTTGTTACGGGGGTTACACCTGAATTAGCCTTGACTGTTCGTTTGGCCACAGTTTATATATATGAGTTTTTTTTTTCATATAAAAGTTAGTTTTGAGTGCGCCCCTGTTTGTCTACTTCGTTGTCCCTGTGTTTTTTGGCGCTTGCCTACTTGATCTATGAAGCCACTGGCACAAATTGCCACTTTAATAGCGCGTGCTTGGCAGGGACGTTGAGAGCCCGGAGCTCGCTGTTGTAGCTTCTGCTACCATCATACTTAAAGTTAAACGGAGCGTAATAGATGACCGAGAATACATTTTAAGGCTTGTCCAAACAAGACACTTCAGAATTCGTGAGGCAGACACGACTCCGGCGAAAAGCGTGGAAGCTGAGGCGTCCGGCAGTCCCGCAGTCCGATGTCCGTTTGAACACCACCGAGCCAACATCATGATTTTCCTCCTCGATTCATTCGCTTTTCGGTAACCTCTGTGCTCGTCAGACTTGATGTCACACGCCACCTGCCAATGCTGTCCATCTGTTCTGCCGGGCCCTCGTATGCTTGGACGTGTTCCAAAATTTACTCGATCTTACTCCAGGGTAAGGGTTTTGTACCTTTGCGTTCGAAAACCTACCCGCGTCCAGCGTCGTTCTATCTGTGTTATCACGTGACACGACCCGCCGGAGTAGCTCGGATCTATTTGGGCAAGATTTCGAACACAGCCCTTCCCTTTCCCGTTTTCGGGACCTGAAGAGCAGCGGAGGCCTTGGGCGATTGACCGACAGCCAACAGAGCTTGTGAGTGGCTGTCAGGACCCACGTGATGAGCATGCTCAAGGCCCCCGTAAAGAACAAAACCAAATTTGACAACAAAAAAACACTTTCTCCCCTGCAGAAAACAAAGAAACAGAAAAACGGACGGAAGTGGACTGCCGCACGACTTATGTCGGAGTCGTGTCGCCTCACGATTTTTGAAGTATCCTGTTTAAACAGGCCTTTATTAGGTGCCTAGGAACAAACTGTACGGTCTTCATCGCCATCATCATAATTAGTTTATTATATGCGCCCGCTCATGGACAGCGAGATTGCCTTAATTATGATGCACAGAAACAAAAATACACATTTGAGATGTCGGTGCCCGCTCAGTGATCTCGTTATGTGGGTCATGAAAACTAGCTAAGATGGTATAAAATAACAAAAGGTAGTAGCCATGAAACAAGAACACGAAGGAGTGTAAATTCGAAGCAGTGATTTCGAGGTGACCTCGTTCGAATCTGCGCATGCAGACCGTCTTTTGTGCGACGTACAAGCAGTGCGGCCCCCGGCTTAACAACAAAACGAGCCGACCCGTACTTCGGTAACACCAAAGCAAAATTGGAACATCAAAGCGAGCCTAACTTCACGCCGCCGAGGCGGCGCTGCCGTCGGCGCATGCGCAGTCGCTCCATGGTGTGGGAAAACGGGGGATATTTTGTAAACAGCACGTCGGCGTATACGAAAGTGCGCTTTAAACGAGAGTGATTCCAAGCGGACTACAGCGTATAAACGAGAGGGCAAAGGGAGCCGCGCTTTTTGTTTTTGTTCTTTTTCCAGAGAAAGCAAACAGCGCTGGAAGACGATCGAGAACTCCTCGAGACAGAGAGGCGAGATTTTTCGAGAGAGGCGGTATACGTTCGCTACGAAGAGCTGCTTTCGTCGGAGAGTGCGGACAGCGACGGCGTGTTTTCTGTATCTTCTTCTTTTTTCCGGCGTGCGAACACTCGTCTCCGCGAGAGTGGACCGCAACAGCGGGAAAGTACACTCGCAGTCTTCGGGTCGGATGAAAGCGGATGTCTCCGCGTCTGCACCGACATTGGAGACGTAGTTTGGGCGGCCGACGCGACGTTGATCAAGATCGATTTCGATCTCCCGTCTCCCATGCAGAGAAACCGAACAAACAAACCCCAAAGTGCCGTCGGGTTGTCCGGTGACGCGGCTTCCGCGAGAGGCTGTCGGATCAGGCAATGCGGGCCCAGGAATCTCCACCTGTACGAAGCACGTGGAGTGAAAGCTCCACAAAGTAAACGGTGCTCCTCGTGCGACCCATAGAAAACTTTGAAATTCAACGTGGGAACAATGGCACTTATAAATATCTTTTGTTTGTTTCGTCTGGGAAATAATGGGACGAGCTACAGGCTGATTTTGTGAACGTAGAAAATGTTGCCGCCTTCGAAGAAAGGCAGGAGAGTCCAACTTGCATTGTTCCTTAGCTTTGGGTGTCTCGCGATCATTTTTTTTTTTGTTTTCTTTTTTAGAACATTCTCAGAAAGTGTACCAAGTTGAATGTTACAACTTGTACTCGCGTGGTTGTGCTCATTTTGTGTATAGAAATGTGAAATATGTTTTTGCCCCTTCCACTCCTGTAACCGCCCTGACCAGTATTCATCGTGGAAACAGCGCGAAAACACGACGACGTAGAGGAAACACACGGGACGAGCGCTGACTATCAACTGAAGACTTTTATGAGGAAGACACACGAAAACGACCTTTCATTCTATGGCAGTGCGATCTCGCGCAAGCGCATTACATGACTATTAATGGAAACATAAAGACAGGAGTTAAAAAAAGCTAGCCCAAATAAAAGAGAAAAAAAAAGTGCATCTCACTGTCTATAGCAGTGCCAACGACGGTTGGGTGACGCAAGAGGCCCTCCATCTTTCTTTTTATTTTGTACGGCACTACTATCTCTCTAGACCGCTCGTCTTTGTGCTTGAAAATTACTTCAGTGTCACCTAATCTTTGGCTCACACTCACTATCACGAAAATGCGTCGCAAGGTGCGAGTAAGCAAATCCTTTCACCGAACTTTGGTGCTCCGTTCAAACACCGCTCCATTTGACCGATATATACCTGCCCGCACATGAAAGGTATACACAGCGTCAAGGGTACACAATCCGAACTTCGTATAATGTTTCAAGGTGCAAATGTGACTATTTGTTTTCTTCGTCTTTTGCGCGCTTTTCTATGGGTAGCAAATCTGACTCAACTCGTTTATGGCCGAAAAAACGACACTCACTGTGTATCTTGAGGCGACCCCTTCAACCCGTGTGATATATGCGGTGAACGTAAGGGATGGTGGCCATCTTCTTTCTCTTTCTACGTCTCTCTCCGCACTCTCTCCAGGCATCTACCTCGATACTTTACTTTTTCGCGGGCTGAGGTAATCACTGGGCCAGGAAATCCTGCGTCTCGGAGCCGATCGCCATGAGGGCTGAAACGCTTTTCTTAATTTCTGTGCTCGCAGGAGTTTGATAGCGCAGACCGAATACAAAACAAAGAAATACCATTGTTTTATGAGCTTTGAATGGGCGGACTCAAGATCAAGCAGGGACTTGGCGGTTTTGGGATGGTGCAACAAACAAACAAACATGCTCCTCTCTCACATCAGCCCTGAGATCCAGAAACTGGAATCTGGTACTCTTTGGGAGTCTCTAACGAGAATTCAGGCCGAATCCTTGCTCGTCAAACGTTTTTAGCACGTTATTGAGAGTCTGGATTGAAATCAGCTTTTTATACAAAGTCGAGATAATCATCTACGTACCTGAATATCTTTCTGGTAAGCCCCTTTAAATTGCTTTGACGTGCTCCATCCAAATTTAAAAAAAATGCTACCCAGTACAGGGGCTACCCTACGCCCTATGCATACTCAGGGCCGGCTTGCTAGAACCAGCGTCTCAGCTGAGACTGGGTGAAAGAAAGCACTGCCAAAGCCAGCGCACGAGCTGAGCGGGACTCAAGCTGCGTCTCAAGACGCTCGCGCGCCCAGCCTTTGCAGTGCTTTCTTTCACCCGGTCTCCTTTAATTCGCAAGCCGACTAATTTCTGAATCCAGACACTGTCTTGCCCTCCAATACGAGCGGACCTTAAATAAAATGAGAGAACTTCAAGAAAATATTCGATGCTACATCGCACTAATGATCTGAAGGACATCGCTTAGTTGAGGTCCAAAATATACTCCTGTACGCTCCGCATGAGGCCCTTGTGGGGCACAGAATAGTGCAGGTCTTCAACGTCTACGCTGGACGCGCGGCGTCCTTCAGGGTTGTTTATCTTTAGGAATTTTATGACAGCCAAAAAACGGGGAAAGCCAAATGGGTCACCTACTTCCAGCGAGTCTAGGTGCTTTTGCAGGTACCCAGAAGTTGCGTGGAGTCAGTATATCCTTCTCCGACACAATAGCGCGAAATGGGATACCAGGCGTGCGTGTTTTTGCCGCAAAGAATACCTCCAACATGAGGCTCTTCTCCTTCTTGACATCTGCGGCCACTTTTTCAAGGCTGAGCCTATGGAGCAGTTCCACAGCGTGTGCCTTAACTTCGGACGGTGTCTGTAAGCTTGATCGAAAGCTTTTCTGTACCGCCGTGTCCGCTTTCTACAAAAAAAAACAACAAAAAAACAGCAACAACAACATATATTTTAACAAAATGACAAAAACAAAACAAAAAACCTTTCTTATTAGACCGCAATGCACGCCGCTCATTGATAGCCAGAAAGTTTGTCATAGGTCGTATAGAGTTCGGCTCCTTGGCCTACCTTCAGACCTTTGCCAGGACGTCCACGCACTCCGCGATGCACCTCGCTTTTTCTTCTCCTCGGTACCGGGCGCGTGACACAGACCTCGATAGCACCAATTTGTCCACTCGGTTGAGGGCGGGCTCGAAGCAAAACTTCGGGCCCATTTGCAGAACCCGCCTGTGCTCTTCCGGGACTTGTTGTTCGCCTAGGAACACCAGGACGTTCCCTCCTTGGTGCTCTTCTTCTTCTTCTTCTTCTTGGTTGGTAGCGCGGGGTCTTTGCTACTTCACCGGCTTAAACCAACAACGCACATTGAACGCGGCGTGATCTTGCGATTTTTTCTGCGCGTAAATTTTTTAGCCGGTGCTGGCAAACGACGCGTAAAGACGACTAGCGTCGCCGTGACGATGCACTTTTTGGCACTGCTTGATTGGCTCTATCGGACCCTAGCGCTGGCTGCGCTCAGACTTGACATGAAGGGGAATATAGAGGAGGAGTGTGACTATTGTCCCGGGCGAGAGAGTTCCGTCATTCACGCTTAGAAACTCAAAGCGCGCTGGAAAAAACACCTTGCACTTCACGGCTAGGACAGAAGAAAATTCTGCGTAGACACTTAAGACTGCTTTCGTGTGCGAATGCGAAAGCATTACTAGCCTCTTTGGTGAAATGTTTTCGATCGATGTTTTCGACATGAATTCAAGCTCTTTCTGCTGATTCGGTGTGTGTGTGTGTGCAATGACGCATACACTATAGTCCCGTTGCAACTCAAGAAGGTAGGGCGAGGGAAAGGAAGGCCGTGGAGGGGAAACAAATGGAACGCTAAAGAGGAGAAAGGAAACATCCTCCTCTCTTTAGGTCTCGTCTGCTCCCTCCTCCCCGGCCTTCACTTTGCTCTCGCCCTATCTTCTTGCAGTATGCACACTCTAGTCAGCCAAAAACCGTGGAACCACCGAGGCGTCAGGGAAGCATGCTCGTCTTGTACCCCGGAGGCTCGTGTTCGATTCCCACCCAGACCGAAATGTACCAACGTTTCGTTTCAAAGAAATTAATTTGCTTTGTTTGCAGGAGCTTCCCTCTAAAATTTGACGTCAATCCGAGCATATTTAAAGTGTTTCTACTCTTTGCGCCGTCCGCCATTTATGGTACCATCGCTTGGTCACGCGTCCGACGACGCCAGATTTTCGCGTAATAAAGCATGTAATGCTTTCGCATTAAAAAAAAATTAGGATTTTGATAATTTTACTTTTACTCTGTTGTTCAGCCGTAAATGGCAACGCGACCTTAATATTTGTTGTAAAACATTTTCGGCTCCATTAAAAAAAATTATAGATGAAGTTGGTTCGTCAAGAATAGCGGCACTGTTGGTTTGAATAGCGGCCGTGGGGCTTGTACTCCCGTTATTCCGCAATATCTGAATTGCGGGCTGGAGAGAAAAAAAATGTAAGAAAAAAGAAATGATGGAAATTGTTTCTTAAATTGCGCGAGTTGTCTAGTTATTATTTTAATGTGACCGTACTACCCAAAAATGAGACTGTCGAAATATTTTAATATTTAGAGTTTCCTCCGTGAAATTCTCCCGACAGAAAGGCTTAGTTGTATAGCTAAATCGGGCGCGCCGAAGAGCTGGTTTAAGGTCTATTGGAAGCAGAGGCAAAGAAAGGACGGACAACTCTTTTAGACAGAAGAATTGACCTGAAAGATCGTTTTCGTGTAAAAGAGAAGAAAGTAAATTCTCCCTACTTCGAGGCAAAACATACGTGCAACTTTGAGTTGAGCTTGGCACTTTGCTCTCCAGAACTCAGTATTTTTGAGAGAGATACCGGTAGACTACTACGGGTGAAACGTTGATAGAAGCAGTGCACGGTTCTCAGAGGCTCCTTTCCGGCGTCATCGGCAGGTAAAATCAAGGCCCTGTAGAAGTATCTTGTCTAAGGATGTCGCAAACCTTGCCTAGGTTCGAGTTCGACTAAGTTCGACTTTTTCGAACTTTCAACGTGATGTTCGACAACGGTTCGACTGAAATTCGACTTTTGTGCGCATGCGCGAAAATTAAAAAAAAAGAAGAAACAGTTGATTTCAGCTGGCGGAGGAAAAAAAGCAATATTTTTTGGGTGTATTGGCAACACTGGTTCACATCACTAACGAACGAAAGCACTTAAGCACATATTTTCGCTTTTACATTGTGTAAACATTGGTAACCACTTTATAACATATAAAATACACTACTTTCTAAATTTCGTTTCCCTAAATTTGAAATAGTCGTGTAGAAGCCGGGCCATTGCAACGCTGCGGATGGTCTAGAACCCAGTCCGCAGCGTACTCGGCTTCCACGCCGGTGACCGTCGTTTAATTCCTAGCATCGGTTGCCGTTATTTATTTATTTATTTTCAAGATCGTTTAGCTGCGGACTGACCGACCTGCACATTTGCTGCTTACGCGGCTCCTGGATTGGTTGGCCCTGAAAAACTACAGCTTTAAAAGACGCGCTGTGGACGGGCGCTCGGTGCGCACGGCAGTCGATCGTACGCCAGGAACCAGATCGGACGCTCTTTTTACGTGATTTCTTCGAAGGAGAGATATCACACCTGCAAGAGCAGTTCCATTATTAGATACGACGATGTCTGGAATAATTGACAATTGGCCTCTTCGGGCTCCGATTGGCCAATAGCATTTCTGAAGGAAAACGCGCTGCCGTGCGAGAACGCTTGCATGGTACCGTTTATTTTCGTACTTCGAAAGGTCAGAGCGGCCTATGTTTGCGTGTGATTTAAAATTTATCTCAGAGTGCATCGTACTTTTTTTTTTCGTTCATATATTACGGCAATCGAATCTTGTTTCGTGTCGTTCGAAGCACCAAATGAGGTTACTAACTAACATTTAGGACCGAAGGAAGGTTGCCCTAGCTTGACAAAAAATGCAGACTGTATTGTACTTACTATCGAGGGCGTTCAGAAGAGTTTTAAGGCTTAACAGAATAATTAAACTCAAAATAACTGCTTTTCATTCACTGTTTTGTTTTTGTGCCGGGTGTTTTGAAGCAACACACAATGAATCTGTCACATTAAAAAAAAAACATTAAGATTTTCGTTATTCTTGTCCAGCTCGCTTGCACCTTTGCATTTACTTGCATTATAATCATAAGATTACACTCAGTATATTGTATAAGAATTGATGTAGTTATTTTTTAAATGAAATAAATCTGCTTTAAATCAAATAATTCTGACAATGTTTTTTAAGAGTCGCGATATTTATCCCGCGTCCCTCATTATGAGCTTTGTCACTCTACGTATAGTATTGAGTGGTTTGTGAAATTAATCCACGGATTCTCAGCCCTGCGCTGTCAGAGTTGATAGAGATGTTACAAAGCAATACGACATCGTTCTATGTCCCGAAGAGTTGTCTATGCGTGTGCAAAGGCTTATCCCGTTCAGATCTGCCTCTCTGCTCTGTGTTGCGTCTGGTACAAGACGTCTTGTGTATCCCCTGAACGACAACGCCGCTGCGCATTCCGTCTTGCTTTTCGAGACATTTCTGACAACAACAACAACAACAAAAAGTGGAGTAGTTGAGCTTCCTCCCTATTCCGCATATGTGACGAGTGTTGACTCTTCCCTGAACTCAAGATGGCTCCGAAGAGGGACGTGCTTCCAGAGAGTTCGGATCAACTAATGCGAAGACACTACATAACGTGCGGGAGTTTCATCCGGCGAATTCGAACGAGACGTCCGTGATTTGTACTACCAATACTACTACGTGTAGAGCTCGGAGGAAAATGCGTCGAAAATGACTAAATATCCACTTTCCGGCAGGTAAGCGCCGCAATTTCGATTAAGCCTGGAAATAAATCGACTCACGGGATATCGATGTTTCGTACGACCAACGGAGTTAGGGTTTACGCGACATCGAGGAGAAAGATTAAGGTCAGAAACACCAGCCGAAGAAGGAACCCATTTCTTTCACGCTCATAGACCCTTTCGCGAAGACACCTCGGTCGAAGGATTTTCGGCTCTTCCCCGGATATATCTGAGAAACAACCGCACGAACGCACACAGGCTAACCACACGCTGGCACAAGCACGGTCAAGACACAACATATTACCACTCGCACAAAACGGGCAAAAACGCGACTGCAATATATGAGCGCGCACAGGCGGGCACGAGACGCCCGCCACACGATAGACGCAGATACAAAAGCGCGCAGAGCCATCCCGAAATGCGTATAGAAGAGCGAACGCAGCAAGCCATCGGTGGCGGTCGGTGGGCAAGATAAGCCGTGGGAAGCACAAAAACACGCCGGAACCCGGACGAGACGAGCGAAGACGAACAGATGCGCTCTCCCAGAGATAGTTCCGAGCTGGGCCCCCGAGTTCCGAGAGGAGACTGGAATGTCATCGGGTCTCTGGTTCGCGTCCAGCCAGTGGAACCTCCCTATTAAGCGTCGCCACCTTCGGATACTACGGTTCCTCGATCCGGGGGGAGGCGTGCATCTCGGATCCCTCGGTCTACCTTCTTGATGGCAGGATATAAATGAGGCACTCCTAACACGAAAAAGAAAGAGGACACGCCTCAACAGTTAGCTCCGATATCCCCTTACTCCGCTCGGAGTAGAAAGCAAGAACTGCTAGACCATTTTATTTTATTTAGGTACCTCTGGAGGCCCCAGATGGGCAATAAAGAGAGGGGGGCGTAGCATGCCACCAGTTAAACAATGAGATCTATCGCGAATTGCACTGCAATTGAGTTGCTACGTGAAACGTTCTCCGTTTAGCGCTAGTGGTGCTCGCTAAACCAAGTGTTAGTGGCGTTAGTGGTTAGATTGTGTTAGATTTAGGGCTAGTTAGAATCAGAGTTTTAGCTAGTTAGAGTTCGTGGTGCTAACTCCGCTAACTCGCTGTTACGCTTTTTGTGACTTCACTTAATCTGGCAACCTAGCCTAAAAACGTTTCACGTTAAAAGCGCGCCCATGCGGTCACGCTAAACAAAACAAAAATGTGAAGATTGTCGGATAGAAATCACACACGCACAGACACCTATCTCATACTACGCTGACATGTTGTGATTATTTGTTTAATTGCCTCAATAATGTGATTATTGTATTCCCTAAGGACCCCATATTCCTGTTGGGGATTTTATTTATCTTGGCATATCGTGGAAAGATTGCTGCCTCATTGTAACTCTGGTCCGTCGGAGGGTTCGGCTTTCATTAGCACTTGTTCTATGTTTAACCCCTGCCAACTTGAAAATGCACCCACTCGCGTTACTAGCTCATTAGCTAATGTTATAAACCTTGTATTGACCCTCCTGAATCAGTCTCATCTCTTTCTCATCTGCCTGGTTTAAGCCACCACTCTGCTATTCACTTCACTTTACAGTCCAGTTCCCCCGCCCTCCTAAACAGTATAGAACTAATTCGTGACTATGGCCGAAGCGGAGTTTCGAGCAATCAACGCTGAGGTTGGCAATTTTTGTTAATACTTTAATTCCGCAGTTCTGGGAACGATCGATTTATGAAAATTTCGATCTATTTAAATCAAAGGTCTCTACTCTCGTTGATAAATATATTCCTCGTCGTCAAAAATCTTGTTCCGAAAATTCCCCTTGATTTATTTAACCTATCATTAAAACGTCTTAAAAATAGAACGTCATTTTCGTCGCTTCAAGGAATCCAAGATAGGCGAACGTTGGTCAGCTTATCCGTCCGTGGCGTCGGAATATAAACAAGCTATTGTCAGTGACAAGCAAACTTCTTTTAATAACACGCTTCCATCTTCCTTATCTACTGTACTTCGTCTCACCCTAGGATGGACTAAAGGCAAAAGCTACGGACCACCGGATCCACTCACAAGTCACTTAGAAATTGCGTGGTATTTCGCTTCGATGCACGTGTCGGTGCCTGCGTCTAGGACCGTGGTCTAGGATCACTAATGGCTATGGGCAGGCAGTGGTTCGAATTGTATAGCACTGAGTTACTCATCAATTTTACATCGTAAAGAAAGCAACGGCGCACAGGCTATTTGCAGTGTCGAAGCTATAGAAATGATGCAGCGCTTTTTGATTCGGAGCAATATTCGTCCACCCCTAATCAATGTTAAGCATGTCATAGTTCAGCGTGTAACGTGATTGGACCTGGCGGCCCGTGGCTTTGGCCTTTAGTCCATCGTAGGATGAGACGAAGTATAACCCACAGACGTTCTAGAATGTCGTCAATACGCATGAACCTAAAGACAATCGTCTAAAAGCCGAAAGTGGACTGTTCATCCCACGTCATCAGAACTGTGTTAAACATTTAGAAAGAGGAGACACATAAGGGAAGAAACAGACGGGACAATCTTTCAACTTCAACGAGATTTATTTTCGGCTTCAAACTCAAAGAATGCCCGCTCCGTGGGAGGACGGGAAAGGGAAAGTTTGCAGGAAGGAGAGGAGGCGGAGGAAAGTAAGGAGGTTGCCAAACGAGGAAGGGAGAAGAGGGAAAGGGGGGCTACGACGGGAAGTGCCTCGCTAACAACCTCCTCATTTTACTTCGCCTCGTCTCCTTCCCCCAGCTTTTACTTTCCTCGTCTCCCACGGAGCGGGCGGGCTTTGAGCTTGAAGCCGAAAATAAATGCTGTAGAAGTTGAAAGATTGTCCCGTCTGTATCGTCCCTTATGTGTCTCCTCTTTCTAAATGTTTAAAAGCACCAACACGCTCTAATAGTACAAGAACTGTGTTCTTTTTAATAACATCTTCACATTGTTTTTGACGAATCGTGCACGGACTACACTACCTGTTGTTCGAAATTCAGATTTTACACGTAGCGAGCCTACTTTCGTCGATTGGGTCGGTATTTTTATGCTGATTGAGAACGCAAATATTCCACCTTCAGCAGGTATTGATGGCATCAGTTACAAGTTATTGAAGAGTTCTGTGACTTATACGTCTGTCATATTGTCTCAAATTTTACAGAGTAATTGCAGTGTACAACCCTACCGGACGACTGGAAGGTTGGCAAAGTGGTTCCGGTGCACAAATCTGGTGATATTTTTATCCCTAGTAATTACAAACCATTTTCCTTGACATTCGTTCCTTGCAAAATACTTGAACATGTGATATATTCCAGTTTCGTTTGTTTCCTTGAGTCCACTCCTTCTTTACAACCTGTCAGCACGATTTTCGTAAACATTACTCCTGTGAAACTCAACTACCCGTTTTTACTAATGATTTGTTTTCTGTGTTAAACCGTTCATCTGCCGTTGATAGTATTTTTCTTGACTTCGCTAAAGCCTTTTGTACAATGCCGCGTTGACTACTACTTTGCAAACTTCGATAACTTAACCTCGATAGCGATATTTCAGGATAGATTGAGTGTTTTTTGCATGGTCGCACCCAGTATGTATCAACTAACGATCATGACTCTCAACTTTCCTCTGTGTCATCAGGCGTCCCTCAAGGATCCTTCCTAGGACCCCTCCTTTTTCTCATCCATATTAATGATTTTTCTGACTCTATTGTCTCATCTATTAATTTTTTTCTGATAATTGTGTTTAATATAGAGAAATTTCTAACTTCCCTGATTAATCTATCCTTCAAGCCAATCTTAACAGCATCTCCGTGTGGTCTGACACTTGGCATATCAAACTCAATGTTAACAAACGCAAGGTAATGGGAGTCACAAGATCAAATTATCAATCCAATCCGCCTCCTTATTTCCTTAATTGTTAACCTTTGCTTTCCGTTTCTACGTATAAATATCTTGGTGTTCACATTACCTCTAACCTTTCCTGGCAGACACATATGTTAGATACATAGCTAATAATACTAACCGCATGCTCGGTTTCCTTCGTCGTAATTTCTCCCTCGATCGCTTGTTTTCATCCTTTAATCCAGGCACGTAGCCAGGGGGGGGGGGGGGCATGGGGCCCCCCCCCCCGAAATTTTCTAAAATCTTCCATTTTGCCGGGACCTCCTCTCCCCCTCTCCCTCATACAGCATTTTGTAATGGACGGGCTCCCCCCCTCCCCCGAAACAAAATCCTGGCTACGTGCCTGCTTTAACCTATCCACAATCGCTCTGCCCCTTTTATTTCGTCTAATCATTCCCGTCTAGCTAGCGTCTCTCAAATGGAACAAACATAAAATCTCCCCGATCTCTCTATTCGACGTGGCATCTCTAGAATTTGCCTCTTTCATAAACTTTATTACACGAACGACAGCCTTTATCAGTCCCTTCTTACGGCCCCCTTCAATGTGTCATCCTGTTTGATCACAGATTGAAAGTTGGCGTACCCAGTTGTAGAACTAACCTGTACTTCGACTCCTTTGTCTCAAAAATTTGCGTGTACTGAAACCACCTTCCTGCCTCCATCGTCTCCATCAGCGACCACATTACCTTCAAGTCTGCTGTGTTTCATCACTTATTGTCATCGTAATTGTTCTTTGCTCTACATGTTTTTCAAATGTTTTCCACCACTCCTCTTTGTAACGCTTAACGGCCCTGAAAGTAAATAAATAAATAAACAAATGAAAATATATTTAAGAATTCGAGGTATGCAATCAAAATAAAATGCAAGTTGCTTTAAAAAAAAAAAAAGAGATATGCATGGTGAAAATTGTGAATTATCGTAATGAGTCTCCTAGGAGTGCTATGACCTTGAGACGCATACGAGTGCTTTTTGCTCTGAAAATAAATAAATGAAATGAAAAAAAAATTGAGGTGTCCTGATTTGTAGTCAAAGAGATTTCGCTTCATTCCAGTCGGCGATAGCCCGTACGAAGGGTGAAAATTTGAAGAAGTAGGTTGTAGCAAATTAAATGCGCACTTTGTAATCGTGATCATGACGCGGAGCACGTGAAAGGTGGATGTACCTAGGATAAACTATAGAAGATTTTGTGGAAATAGGTCTCTTTCTTCTGTTTAACTCCATTCCCGTTCTCTTATAGGCTCCAAAGGTTCTCTTATAGGCTCCAAGGGAAGAGTTACGGAAGATTTGATGGTAGGGGTGCCGCTGGAAATGGAAGCCCATTGCTCGTATTCCACAATGTTGTCCACGTGGATATGCGTGCAAATTTAGTCGATTCCCAGCTTTGTATATACGCGGACAAACGGGAGAGCCGTACCATCGGTACTAGAGATGCGATTGCTGCGCCATTTGCGCCAAACTGCGCCAAAGGGCTTGCTCTGCTAGCCAGTGGCGTCACGAGAGTCAGCGGCACCCGGGCCGGTGGCCCGCCCCGACACCCCCCCCCCGGCTCTCGCGAGGCCTGCCGCGACTCCCCCCCCCCCCCCCCCCCCGCGGCGCTCTCGTGGCCCGCCGCGACACCCCTGAGCTTCTGCACCCGGGGCGGTCCCCCCCCCCCCTTGTGACGCCACTGCCACTGCCTGCTACATTCTGCTGCGTTTCGCCGAAATGCGAGAAATGTGCGCCAATTTTGCGCCAGAAAATTTTATTTCACTTGACAAGATTGTGTCGGAAGTCTTGTGCGAGTTTTCGGAATTTTAGACTTTCACTTCCAAGTAGCGTACTATTCGCCTGTACGTCTGTATCAAACACTGACTGTACTAAGAACTGTCGGAATATTTCGCATGTTTCTTAGCGGCGTTACTTAGCCTCGTGGAGTGGGCTTCTCGCCGCACCCTGGCGTACTGCAGTGCAACGACAACAAGGAGTGGGCATCGTGATTTTGTGTATCTTGCTTCGCCGCAGTGCACCCGCGTACTAAGCGAAAAGTGCTCCAGCATTCTGACCATAAACAGGGTGTTTCACCTACGAGTGGCAGCATTTTAAAACAAAGAGGGATCTTGAAGAAAACCTTCGGGATGTCCACAAAGGCGGATGTAAGGACAGCAACTGTAAAGTGCTCATTGGATACTTAATTAAAAATAGTCTGTAATTAACATTTTAACTCTTTGATTTAGCTAGCATGTTTCAGTTAGAGATTTGCAGCCCGTCGTTTACTAAAGCAGTTGACTGAGCTCGGGGAAAAAAAAAAAGTGCTTCCAGTTATTGCCGTGGCGAGTTTATAGACCCTTCCAGAAATATCGGGCCCAGCGTCTGCTTTACGTTCAGATGTACGGCACGTGAGCTTATCCAAGAAGCGAAGACGAAGGTGACGTTGGTTTAACAGTTAGTGATTTCTGAACGCAGAAAAGGCAGAAGAAAAGCAAAACAGAGTATCTGATTACCTTATTTTCCGTTCGCTTATTTTTGTGAGTTCTGAGCTTAATGATAAGAGAGAATAAATCGTACCGCTAAATAACAGGCTGAAGTTGAGCTGGTTGATACATAAAGCAAAAGGAAACGGTCAGCTATAACGAAAGGTAGAAAACACGGACAGGGAGAAACATAGACATACACACCGCTGACTATCAACTGTATACTCTTATACTTCTTCTTCATCACTTTAACCCAAGGATTCACACCTAATGTAATGCCAATAAATCAACCTAAATACTTAGATTACCCTACTAAATTAAATTAAATTAAACTATATTAAATTAAATTATTCGATTCGGTCACTTACATCTCCCTGACTCAACCCACAAACCACCACCGACATATATCCCTCTTATTCCCTTTCACTACCAGGATATGCGAAGCGTTCGACCCGGCACGAGCGTACATCCCAACAACCCCACAATTCCCCTCGTTGCAAGGTCTTTTAAGAACTTACGGAAATGTATATTCGAAATTAACTCGGAAAAAGCGCGCCAGGAACGGAAACGGTTTCGCTTCCGGAGAGCCGTCGAAGCGTGACGTGTGGACCGTGGTTACGCACAAGTTGCTGCGAACACGAGACCAAAAGCTTTGGCCCAATCCCAAATGCCGCGCGGTTCAGGCGCTGACTTCACAGTCTGCATGCGGGAGGCTATGCGGAAACAAACTTGCGAGCACTAATCGGAAGGGAACTTCCTTCCTTTCCCTTCGTCTGGCGGAAGGGGTGACGCGTTAGGAACCTGGTGGACTTCCGGGTGGAAACAGGACTATGAAATCGAAATCGGGATCAGGTGTCACAATCTGTCTTATCGATACCGTCGGTTCTTCGCGCGCTAACGCGAAGATAATGGTCCCGAAGCTTGGTACACTGTTCATTAATCCGCCCTCACTTCGGATCCAATCCGGATTTGACTAGGCGGTAAGAAGGGTCGACGAAAGAGAAACTGTTGCACTTAGATATCCGTTCATTAAAACGCCGGTCCAGAAGGATACAGTGTTTGTTTTTACGTGGACCAAAACTTAAATAAATGTGGACTTAATACTATTTTGACCGATCGACGATGAGCAAAATAAGGCGCCAAAGATTCATCTATCCCCAACTTTTTGTCCGTCCGTGCCTTTCCCACCAAATTTAGAGGGCAAATTGTCCTCACGTGAGCAAAACACCTCTTTAGTTGCTCCGCTAAATTGAGCGGGAAAATTAATGTCCCCTGACTTATTACATGAATTGAGTTTCCTGCTAAATTTAGCGCAAAAATTGACGTCACGTGACCTTTGTACCAGGCCAATTTCCCTGTTAAATTTAGTGAGAAAATTCATAAAGCCTATGTCTTAACTCCCCGAACCGACTGTTTAATGTCTTCTAGACACATTTAAACGATGGTTTCTTAAATACTGCATTTCATGCATTCTGCGACTTTGGAAACAAAGGACAATGTAGACTGACCAGCGTGTCGGTTGAGTGGAGGAACACCGAAATAATATTAGCCAGAGGTGGGACGAGGGACAAGCGGCAAAGCAGGCAGCTTGAAACCTCGTGGAAACACGCAATCTCCGGAATGGACGCCTTGCGCCACATTTCCAAGTCAATATGTGTTTAATCCTCCAGTTCTGCTGTGTGACAAGCCTCTTTCTACGAGCACGCTTGAAGTACCTTCAGAGGGACCCAAGTTTGCTCCGGACGTTCCTACACAGAAAGTTGATCAACTGGCTTCTGTTCATCAGGTTGCAGCGTCAACCCCTGAAGCCCCGGCGGAGCAGGAGTTGACCTTGGGTCAGGATATTCGTGCCGCTTGCTACGAAAGAAAACGTACATCGTTCCTCGTCCCACCTGTGTCTTATTCTTTTGGTGTTCCTCGGAGGTGAAAGTTTTATCAATCCTTAGTTACATGGGACTACAGGAGAAAGGACAGAACTGAAATACAGGGAGATGTTTCCCGAAAATTTTTTTCCGGTTGTCTACTACCCTGCGCTTGGGGAAAGGAGTGGAGAGATTTAAAGAGAGAGAGAAAAGAGAGCCAAGATCAAAAGGCGAGAGAAAAGAAAGGCAAAATCAAAAGGCGTAAAGGTTGCGAGGTTTGAACGCTGTAAACATGGCACTGTTCACGAAGAGGGCGTACTTTAAAAGGGCCACCGACATGCCAAAAACGAAATTATTTCTTCCCGCGGGGAGATCAATTGAGGTGTGAGGCTACTATACTCAATTAATGTCTAACTTCAAAGCCGCGTGTTTTTTTGTTTTTTTTTTGCGTCAGAAAGGTTAAAGCGAAATTAACAACGTCCACGCGGGCTCACGCGGGTATACGCCGGGACGTCAGGCGTTTCCGAAATGTCCGATTCTCAAGAATGCGGTGGCTAACACTCCACCGGTGTCTACGCAAAAAGCAAAGAAGGTAGAGGTCGGGGCGGTCGGAAGAATGGAATCGTCGGATGTCACGTGGATTGTTTCACTCCTCGGGCTTTTTGCAAATACAGCTTGTTTCACTTTATGTGCGAGCGAAGCCGAAGCTACATGAACGAACATATTGCTCCGAAAAACTCTTGCACTGCTCGAGTCCCCGCGCCTAATCGCTTGGCGGGGTCACTGAAAGCGCGGCACTCGTGGACAGCCATCCATACAAGCAGGCGCTTTTGCTAGAGTGGCCACATTCCAGCCATTTTCTCGGCCATTCCTTTTTTCCCCTCTGTTTTTGAAGTGCGATCAAACCGGTGCAACTCAGTTTGAGCGCGTAGCCTTGGCTAATGCTTAAACGCCATATTACCGCACAAGTCAAGCACTGAGCGCGCCAGGGCGACACGCGCTAATCTACTCAGGGCAACAATGAACAAAGGATGTCATCACCCTTAGGAGGACGGACATGTAGGCACCCTATAGTCGGTGACAGGTCAAGAACCCAGGGCGACTGGAAAGGAAGGCTGGGAAAAAGGAAAACAGATGGAAGTGCTGGAGAGGAGAGGTGGAAACATATCCCCCGGTCCCTCCAGCATTCCGCCTGTTTCCCTTTTCCCCAGCCTTCCTTTACCTCGCCTTCGGTTCGCTCTTGTAGCTTCTGCTACACTGGCACTTCGAGTGAAACAGAGTTTACACTGTACTGCGACCGGATGTAAACCTTGAAGTTTGTTTATTTATTGCTCCTCCACGAGCCATCCAGACAAATGTTCCATCCCAGCATCAATAAAACGTCTTCTCGCTCACTTACTCTGTTCGCTTTTCGGCGCACGACGGTTGGCTATTTTGAGCAGCTTAGTGCAGTCAGCAGTGATCGACTGCGGGAGTTTGCCTCGTGGGTTTTGCTCGAAGTGCTGCCTTAGAAAACCCAATATTGTTGGTTTCAGTACGTTGAAACCATGTTGATTAAAATAATGTTTCGGAGATCACTGGGGCCAGTGGATGTCAATATGGTGAAGCTAGACGACACGATGGCGAATCCACGATGTTGCGAGTGCGAGCTTGTACAAGCAGGTGCGCACGACTGTCTGCCTTCAATCGGATGGAACAAAGTTGTTCAACAATCGCAGAGGTAAAGGTTTGTACCGTGCACGACACCCGATAGCGGAGCCAAGATTCGAAGGGCGTCGAGTCGTCGCCTATTCTGCAACAGTCTGAAGACGTCTGCTGTCCTGCTAATACTAGTTGTAGTGAGAGTAGAAAGGGGCGTGGCGCGTAACAAGGGCATGTAGCGTCGAACTTCTTTACAACTTGTCTACTAGATGCACTTGCGGCTGATGCATTGTACTCACCGATTTCGAGGCCGCCGGCTTAAGTGCAGAGGCATGGGCAGGAAATGTAAAACTCTGAAATCCGGCAGATCGCTGTTGTTTGTTTTTCGATTTTCGGCTCGTCGCGTGACATCCCCCTAAAGAAACGCTGTGAGTCTCAGTAGACGTCGCCTAAGCTCACCGTCTGAGCAACGGTCAAGGGTTGAGCTTGTTGGTACATGGTTGTAAAAAAAGATCAGCTTGAACTTTAAGACTATACCTGAACTCGAAGAAAGAAGGTATAGCGGAAGGAAAAACAGCTTTCAATTACTGCACTGTGACTCGGCCACCAATCCCCTCGAGACAGGACTGCGAGTTATCAGGAAATTCGTGCTTCGTATCCCGCCTGCCAGGCTTCTGCTCGAATTCGTTGAGCCGCTTTAGGCGAGGCACGTACGTGCCACCAGTCGTATGTTGACGCAAGTTCTCGCAACTTAGTCAAACGCAGTCTGGCGTCAAACGGCGAAAATGGGTCTTAAAGGCGCGCAGAAAAACACGGTCATGTAAGCCAAATAATAATTACACAAAAAGAAAGTCGTAGAAAAAGCGAGCGCAGTTTTGACCTCATCTGTCACGAATGTCTGAAGGTTTGCACCGCATTGAATTTGTTGAGCCGACTCGGCAACATTCAGGCCCGAACGTGCTCCGCAAAGGCAACAACAAAGAACCTTCAACATCAACACCATCAACAACGAGAGCATCACCAACAAAAAAAGAAGAAAGAAAGAAAATAAGTTATCTCGAATTTGAAAACATCAGAGATACCCACTCCTGCTTGTATACCGAGACGCGTTTATGTGGGTCCGTATTTGAACCAACTTGGAATTTTAGTGTCCTGATTAGAAATGTTATTCGAGTTTCTGCTTCTGTTTGAGTAGACGCGTGCGAGCTCTGGATAAGCGAGGTCAGCGAACTCAACGAGAAAAAAAAGTACACGAATTGCTGAGTCACCCGCAAGTCGAAGACGGTGATAAGGCGCCGCGAAAAATCGGGTCGGCTGGTTTTATTATGGATAAAAAAAGAGGGAGGCAGGGTACAATTTCGCGCCCAAATGGTTTCCACCATCGTCGTCAGAAAATTTTAAACCGAATAACGTCCATTTTCTCGTTTAATTTATTTATTTTTCTCACAGACCGCGATTCAGTAAGCGTTGTGACCCAGCAGAATTTCCTTTTTTTTTGTTGGATGTAGAGCTTTGCCACATAAAAAAAAAGTAAAGAACGAATATATATTTTATTATTATTTATCGTCGTAAAATAAACCTCGCATTTTTATAACGACATATGACGAGAGATTTTGACGGGACCGTACATTCGAACGGCGTACTTCTTTTTAACGTGGCGTACGAATAGCCAAAAGTTAATGGCACTCCTTAAGTTACAAGTCAAACTTCTCGTAGGTTTAGGCAGCGGGATGTCCAGTACCCCTTTGAAATGCCGCTTCCTTGTCGGCAGGGAGTCAGTGCAGTACGAGTGCGAACCTAGGCTCTTTGCGGGCACTTACGAGTGCCTACATTGTTACAGATGCACGAGCGGCAAGAGCATCAGCCGTCAAGAAACACCTATGTGGCTCAAAATGGAGCAAATTAGATTAGACCACGTTGAGCTTCCGTTCCACGTGCTCTAATTGCTGCCGTGCGTCAACACATTCGATCATCATTTCCTCCTGGTGCGTTCTCGTACACTGACAAAATGACTCGACTAAACACTGGCTAAACGACTAAAAAATGTTATTATGATAACTATTTTTCAAACGGTTTCTAAAACATATAAGCTGCGTTTTGTATGCGCATTAACTTTATTGAAATTTGCTTCAAACCAGTCCATAGTTTTAATTGCAGCAGTTTATAAAAACGAGATGGCGCCTGAATAATTGGACGCTCTAAATGAAATTGCTGTATCGTTAGCACATTGAAATGCATATGTTGGTGCCAGAGTGGAGAGGTCATTTGCATAAAGTTCATTAGTATATAATCTTTATGTTAATGACCTCTCCACTGTGGTACCAACATCTCTATTTCAATATGCCGACGATACCGTTATTTAATCTAGAGCGTCCAATAATTCAGATGCCATCTCGTTTTTACAAACTGCGTCAATTAAGACGGTGGACTCGTTCGAAGCTAATTTAATTAAAGTTAATGCGTCCAAAACGCAACCAATATATTTTCGCAACCCGTTGGAAAAAGTTAATGAGAACCTCTTCTTTACGGTTACATTCGTCTGAATGTTTATCATGTGCATGTGAGCCTATAGAGCATGCATCTTTTATAAAATATACTTGACTCATTCTTTGACAGTGACTTCATCTGGTATTTTCATCTTGCTCATGTATGCAAGATAATTCGTGCAGCGTCTTGTTTGTTGTACAACACTAGATATTTTATGCGACTATCAGTTAAATAAAATTGTTGTGCTCTATAGTCTACAGTGTGCTCCTGTTACGGCATTACCATGTAAGGTCAATGAGCTCTCCGTTGGCAATTTCGAATGCTGCGTTCTATGTTAAAGAACATTTCATAATATTTATGCCTTGGAAATGACATTAACGTGTTTGAAGCATGTGCATTTGCCCAATTTTGACTCGTTACTGATCTTCTTGTTTATAGATATTTTGGATAGTCAATTTAAAGTTCTATGTGTACCTTCGCGTAAAAAGCTTTGACGGAGGCCTCGATGTTCGCCAAGATTTGGAAAAACATATCTTGCAGTTTTTATGCACCAGCATTTCTGAGCAAACTACCCTCAAGTATTTTTAATATAAAAACAAAATACAGACACAAGAAAGCCTGAAAATGTTAGTTTGTAACGTGCTCACTAGTTTGCTTTTTTATTTTAATTCCTTTGTGCAGACTGTTATTTTACATGTCTCATTTGCATACGGCTTGTTTCACTGATTGCAAGGCGCTGCCAGTCAAGCTTCATGTGGCTTTGGCAGGTTGGACTTCACATTCGTTGTTGTTCGTTTGCAGTAAGTTATTATTTGAATATCCGAGGTCTTCGCACAAAGGCTAAGGAATTCTTTTCTAACGCAGCTTTAACGACTGCTTCTATCATTGTGCTCACTGAAACTTGGCTTTGTCCGGACATTTCGTCTTCTAACTTCTTTCCTAGAAATTGTACGGTATTCCGACGTGATCGCGAATTTTCAAGCAAGAAAAAGAGCAGGGGGGGGGTTGATAGCAATCGATGCGTCGTTGCGATACCTTCGATGTCCTGACCTTGAGACATCGTTTGAGTCATTGTGGGTGGAATTTGCAAAATGTCAATGGGGAGCGGATTCTTCTGGGTGCGTGTTAATTAAACCGTGACACCTTTCCTGATGAATTTAGCCGATGCCTTCTCGCTATTAAGGATATCAATTAGCGCCCTTGACAAATGCAGATTGATGGTTCTTTGTGACTTTTAGTGCCCCCCCCCCCCCACTATATTTTGGGAAACAGTCAAAGCGTCTTCCAATAATCACTACCTTACTCAGAAATCTACTTTCTTATTTAACTTTGTATCATCTACGAGCTTTAAGCAACATAATTGTGTCCCGAATTGTATCCCGAACATGCTCGATTTGTGTCTCGGATTTAGACGATATACATACAACGTAGTGCGCCTCAAGTTTCGTCTCGCCTGACGAATACAGTTCCCCATTGAGATCGTGGTACTTCCGAGAGGGCTTGGGGAGTTGTTTACTGGGCCATATCCTAATGTGACTAGGCACATTTTTTTTCTGCTGGAGATTATATTGGTTTGTACAACCATTTTGCTGGTTACGATTTTCACTTAATCATTCGGTGCACAGACGTTAATTAACAGGTTCGCGAGTTCACTCGCATCGTTCAAGTAGGGACGCACTGGTTCATCCCGTTAAAGAAAAAAGAAACGCAGGTTTTAAGTTTCCCTTTTGGTTCTCGCAAACAAATTAAGTAGATTAATGACTAAGAAGCTGTACGCACATAAAATAAATAATAATCTTTATAGATGGAAATAATAATTTAGACGCTTCAGGTCTCTCTACAAGGAAATCTTAAAGCGTGGTCGTGAGACGTACGTTGATTCCGTTGGGTTCCATTTCACTCAAAATTCGAAGGAGTTTTGGAAATATGTTCGCTCTCGATCTCAGACAAGAGGTGGGAAGGAGGTCACATTGTTAAACTCACATGAAAACTCGACCACAAATGTCTGTGAAATGTCTTCCCGCCACTTCCAATCTGTACTTAGGCATCAACTGAATTCTCCCAATAATGCCGCACAGCCGCCCTTAATAATGCAGCTTGTACTGCGTTTTTTTTTATGAGGAGATATTGCATGAGAGTGTAAAGAGGATAAAGCCGTCTTTGGCCTCTAGCCACGGTGGTATTCCGTCGGTCCTATTGAAGGCCTATACTGCAGTAATCATCTCTGTCTTCGCACCTATTTTCAACAACTGTATGAAAAGTTAAAAACTGACTTATGTGGAAAACGTCGTCTTGTGGCAAACAACACCTGTTGTACCTGTACATAAGTCTGGTTCTAAAACAAACGTGTCAAATTACAGACCTATATCTCATCTTTCTACATTTTCGAAACTTTTCGAAACAGCATTGCACAAATTATTGTCGTTTCATATCAAACATTATCTCATCCCTAACTAACATGGCTTTATGACGGGTCGCTCGATCACGATTAATCTCACCCGTCTTATGTCAACAGCTGCTCATGTCGCTTCTAATAGAGGCCGGCTTGATGTAATTTACTTTGACTTGATTAAAGCGTTTTACCTTGTAAATCATTACATATTGCTATCGAAGCTTTCAAAACTAAATGTTCGCAACTCGTTACTTTCGTTCCTCAAAAGTTACTTGCGTGAAAGAAAGTGTTTTGTTAGCTCGAATGGTAATTATTTTTCTCCTTACCAGGCTACAACGGGAGTACCTCAAGGTTCTGTTTTCGATCGCTTATGGTCGAGACATCCAACGAGTCAGAAGATCCACCAACTCAAAAGGTCCAATGGATCTCCTGACGCGTTAGACCTTCTGACTCGCCGAACACGAGTCAAGAGATTCAATGTGAGTCAAGAGGTCCAACGCGCCAAGAGATCAAACGAATCGGAAGATCCACGGAGAGTCAAGGGGTCCAACGAGCCAAAAATCCAACGAGTCAGAACGCCAAATACAGAGTCAAGAGATCGAATGAGGTCCAATAATGGATCTCTTGACGCGTTGCATCTGTTGACTCGGCAGACGTGAGTCAAGAGGTCCAATGTGGGTGAAGAGGTCCAATAACTCGAGAACTGCCGCGCCACATTGCAAAGAAGTCGCGGAAAGCACTCCTCCC